>JAOXNR010000758.1:0-10727 GCA_028571225.1 Parsonsia alboflavescens
ATTAATTCCAACCTTGCTACTTTCATCCTCAAACTTCCATGCTTATACTTGAAATATTGATCTTTGTATGCATGAATAACCTTTTTCATCTTTGAAATCTTCATTCCATTCATTGAATCATCCCTTGAAGCTCCATCTTCTTTAGAATTGAACTTGAATCTTCTCATCTATTCATTTGGTAGCTTCCATGAATTACCCCATGCAATGTATGCTCCTTGATCTCCATCAGGTCGTGAAGTTGGTCTGAAGGTCGGTTAGTGATTTTGTAGCTCTCACAGAGACTTGAATGGCAAGATCTCTCGGTCCTGCAAAACTCCATGATCTTAGGGCAATTGGCAGGATTCGACTAAATCCCAAAATTATTCTAACTGCCTACTGTTATGTGATACAGAGCCTAATTCCAGGAGGTAACGAACTCTCTCTCTCTCTACTTAAAAACAAAACACACAGTTAGTCTATAGGGGGACAAAGAAAAAGACAATATAGAACTGTGTCGTCTTGCTTTTTGAGAATGGGTCTTTACCTGAAACCTCTTCCAGAATACTAACTGATGGCATCGAAGCTCTTCCCTGGGCGACAACCCACTTCGATGACCTCTTTTTCTCATCTTCTCAGGTTGCTGATCGCAGAACTCCATCAGGATCTGTGAGGTGAGTTGGTGCAACTTTTTTGGACCCCATCAGAGGCATTTCATTTTTGAAATTTTTAACTTTATTAAATTGAAATTTATCATGTATAATTTTATATTTTGTTCCGAAACTGTTGAATCGTTAATTGTATTTTTTAATCTCCTAGTTATTTTCAGCTTGTCCTTTTAATCCGAAAAGTAACGATTTTTTCTTCTGCTTCTTCTTTTTCCTTTTTTTTTTTTTTTTGTTAGTCAACATAGGGTAAGTGGGTAAATTCATTTTCAATCACAAATAAAATAAAATAAAATACCAAAAGAAGGGAAAAATCACAACGTTTGTCTCCATTGTCAAAAAAGAATAATAATAATAATAATAAAAGACTGATAGAAAGACAAGATCTCTACGTTTGTCAAATTCAAAGCTCAAGGTTACTTTGAAATCAAGGTTGAATGAGGTGTTCTAGGATGGTAATGTTCGAGGTGTTCTAGGTTGAACGACTATCTGAAATTTGACTATACATTGAATTAAATAAGTTACATCTTTGATTAGGTCACTTCAAGTACATGACAGTAGGTAATTAGGATAATTGTGAGATCATATCATATGCTGCCAATTGCTCCTAGAATCATGGAGTTTCCCTAGGTTTGGATATCTTGCCATTCACGTCTCTGGTTGAGAGCTACAAGCTCACTAACGACCTTTAAACCAACTTCACGACCTACTCGTGGACATCGAAGGTCTCGACTATCTCTTCTGGGAGGTTAGGCCTAGTGATTAGAAGCTCATGGAGGGCGTTAGGAGTCATGCACAGTTAGTTGTGACATGGAAGATGTATGAGACGGATTGGACCACACTGTGTTGAAGGCCATGGTTCGGCGAGACCTCCCCGAGCTCATTTTGTATGTCGGTGACCTGGGAGGTCAGTGGTAGGAGCTCGCTGCCCAGCGTTCCTCTTTAATTTGTGAGTCTAACTTTTAGGTATTAGAGGTCGAGGCTTGAGCCCATTTGGGTTGGTTCGTCCGAGTTGTGCGTATTTCTCCCATCATTACCCCCCTTTAGGCCTAGTAAGCTCGAAGGTCATGGTGCCTAAATTACCATCTTTAAGTCGCGACCTTTGAAGGGTCGCATTGTTTTCTCTGTAATGGCTAGTTTTAGAGGAGATGTGCCTCATCAGTTTTGGCAGTTGCCTTGGTTCTTAGCGTATCAGATCCTTCTCAGCAACCTGAAGGGCTTCTTATCTCATATAAATTAGGAGCCTGTTGAAGATTTTAGGATTTACCTAAACTCTCAGTTTTGGGAGTTGCCTCAGTTCTTGGTGTATTAGATCCTTTTTAGCAACCCAAAGGACTCCTTATCTCATATAAATTAGGAGAATTGATGATTTTAGGTAAACTCTCCTGTTGCTTGCGAAATCTCAGCTCGTAGAATTTCCTTCTTGCTATACCCTTCGCTTTCTTCTCAACTTTCTTTCTTTTCTCCTTCCAGCGAGTGACTTAGAGCCCAGAACAACTTTCTTATGAACTTCCCAAGAATTTAACGAGTGAGTTTTCTTTTCCGTCTACTACTTTTTTTGGAAAAAAAAAGTTTCATCTTTCTTTTTTTCTCAGAGTCAGAGAATCAGAATGTCTTCTGTGTCTTCTATGTCTAGCACTCCTTCTCTCCGTTCAGGAGAAGTAGACCATACTTTTTCCATCATAGACCTAGAGAATGGGGTATTTTATTTGCCACCAATGTTTGCTAGGGCTCTTCAAGTGACTGGTAAGGTTTTCCAGCAATCAGAACTAGAGGTCTTTTCCACGACCTCTTCCTTGGGACCCTCTGAAAGTTTTGAAATTAGTGGGGAGAGGGGTCTAATGATGGGTGCTATAGTAGCTACTGGGGAGTCTGAGCACCCCAACAACCGTCGTGATGGGCATATAGTCCTTCACCTGGCCAACCTTTGAGGGGGTATTCTTCTCCCATTCTTGCACCCTTTATTCTTAGACATCGCCTACTTTTGGAACTTCCCCATTGCGTAGCTCATTTCTAACTCTGTGCGTGCCGTGATCGCATTCATCATGACATGTCACCTTTATCGAGTTCTAATCTCCTTGGAAGTCTTTAGATGTTTCTTTAGGGTCGTTATCTCTTCAGCACCAAAGAGTGCTACTGCAGGGTACCATCAATTCAAACCTAGGTATAAGCTGGTAGGTCCTTTCCAGTCCTCTGTTGGGGATTGGAAAGATTCTTTCTTCTTCTCAAGGCTTCCCAGTAATCTGGTCCAGTTCGTGCCTTACTCAGACTGGAATATGAATACAACTTTTTTCAATGAGCTCCCTACCCTGACAAGTAAATAGGAGAGGGATAGGGCCCTTTTGATTGTGATGCAGGACAATTTGAATCGTCTGCAATTTCCCGAACAACAAATCCGAACAGGAAAACAAGAAAGGATGTTTTGCTGATCACTCAAGATTTTGGCCTAATTTGAATTGCAATTCAAAACAAAAAAAAAAGTTGAAAAAGGAAAAAGGAATTCGTTCCTGGAATAATGATCGTAATAAACTGATAAAAAATAATACATCAGAAACACTACTTAAATAAGACCATAAAACACTAATAAAAGTAATTGCCAAAAGAAACCCTAACGAAAAAAATAGAAAAAAGCCCAAAACTCCATGTAAACGATCCCGGATGGCCCAAAACTATCTTAGGCCATAGCAAAGCAATGCGTTTTGCCCGTTGGGCCGTTTCCAGTTGTCCAGTCGAGTTTCAGCCCATTTTGAGACTATAATTCTAGTTCCCATCCCGAGGTAGAATGTACGCATTAGTCCGGATCAGGCCCGTTTTCCCTACAGTCGCTTGGACCTATGTGGACTCCCTGGCATGGGCTTGATCGGTGTAGCGTACTGATCCAAACCGTCCTGTTCATCTTGGCCGATGTCCTCAGCAATCTCCCCGTCTTTTGAAAAGCTTGTCCTCAAGCTGGAGTTCTCAGTTGTATAAGGGGTTAGATGATGAACATTAAAGAAATTAGAGATAAACACATCGTCCGGTAACTCAACCCTGTAGGTGTTTTCCCCAAATTTCTATAACACTTGACAAGGACCAATCCTCTTTGGTTTGAGTTTGGTGTAAGCTCCCTGAGGATACCTTTCCCGTGGCAAATAGACCCATACCAAATCACCAACTTCAAATGATTGTGGGCATCGTCTATGATTAGCTCTCGCCTTGTACTTGGCATAACTCTACTCAAGGTTAGCCTTCATCATAGCATGTAAATCTCATAATTCATCCACCTTCTTGCTCTGTTTCTCTGTTCCTTTGATAGGGAGAAGATCAAGTGGACCACTCGGCAAAAAACCATTCAACACTTGGAATGGCACAAACACTATAGATTGATTCACCGACGAATTAAATTTGAATTCAATTTTTGGCAAACAAAGATCCCAACATTTGAATTCATTTACATTTGCTTGTAACAAGTTCTCAAGGCTCTGGTTGACAACCTTTGTTTGCCCGTTAGTTTGGGGATGATATGGGCTGTTGAACTATAGTTTCGTGTCGAGTTTCTTCCACAACTCTCTCCAAAAATGTCCCATAAACTTGCTATTCCTGTCTAAAACTATCGACAATGGTAACCCATTATGCTGAACAACCCTAGAAAAATAGAGATCAACCACTTTAGTCGCATCAAACGTTGTCTTGCATGAAAGAAAGCAACTTATCTTGGTAAATCGATCAACAAACAACAATATTGAATCCAACCCCTTTGCTGTCCGTGGCAATCCTACTACAAAATCCATGGAGACATCCTTCCACGATTCATCCGATATTGGCAATGGAATGTATACTCCTTGGCTTGTATCTGTCCCTTCGGCTCTTGATAGACACAACACCGCTTCACATATGTCTTGACATCTCTATCAAGTCCTGGCCAATAAAATCGCTTATGTAGTTTTAGGTCGAAATGCCGCTGATTGTGCAATTCCTGTATAATCAACATGCATAAAGAAGTATTTGGGATGCACAAACAATTTGCTTTAAACAAAAACGCATCATGAAGGGCAAAATCAGTTCGGCTTCCACTCTCAACTTTGGCTACAATACCTCCAAAGTGAGCATATGCTCGAACATCCTCCTTCACGCTCACAAAGCCCAAAGTGTACACCTGCATTGCAATAATCAACAAGCTCTTTCTGCTCAAGGCATCAGCTACCTTGTTTAGAGTACCATACTTATGCCGAATGCTAAAGCTATATTCTTGCAAAGCGTTGACCCATTTTGGGTGCCTCGTGCTCAACTTGTGCTGTCCCTGTAGATATTTTAGCTCCTGATGGTTAGAAAACAACACAAATCCCCTCTGTATCAGGTAATGTCACCAATGCTGCAACGACTTCACAATGGCATGCTGCTCGAGGTCATAAACTAAGTAAGTTAGTTTCGCTCCACTTTGTTTCTCACTGTAGTATGCAACTGGTTTCCCCTCCTGACTCAACACAGCTCCAATACCTGTTTTCGAGGCATCACAGTCAACCTCATAGACCTTGTTAAAATTCGGCAATACCAACAAAGGAGCTTGTGTCAACCAATCCTTCAAAATTTTGAAAGCTTCTTGTGCCCTTTCCGTCCATTCGAATCTATCTTGTTTCAGTAACTCCGTTAAAGGTGTAGCTACCTCTTTGTATCTCCTGACAAATCACCTATAGAATCCCACAAGGCCTAAGAAGACCTCAACTCTGTCACAGTAGTAGGCAATAGCTAATTCGCAATAGCCTACACTTTCCCTTCATCTGGCAAAATTCCATCTCCAATCACCACATACCCCAGAAACACAAGCATTTACTAGTGTTACCAAACAATTTATGTTCATGCAAAACAGTAAGGACTTGTTCCACATGCCCAACAATAGACTTACTACATATCAGAATATCATCAAAGTACACCACAACAAAAGTATTGAGAAAAGGTCTCAAAACCTAATCTATTACCTGCATGAAAGTACTTGGTGTAATTTAGAATCCGAATGGCATCACCAACCATTCGTACAACCCCTCCTTCGTCTTGAAAGCTATCTTCCACTTGTCACCCGGCTTGATCCGAATCTGATTGTACCCACTCTTCAAATCAATCTTCGTGAATACCGATGCTTCGCTCAACTGATCAAGCATATCATCAAGCCTCGGTATGGGGAACCGATACGTGGTTAATTGCTCTATTCTCCGCACACATCCGCCAAGAACCATCCTTCTTTGGTACCAATAGTGCTGGCACTACACACGGGCTAATGCTTTCTCAGATGAATCCCTTATCCAGAAGTTCCTGGACCTGCCGTTTCAGCTTATCATGTTGCTGGGGAGTCATTCTGTAATGTGCTTTCTTCGGCAACACTAAGCCTAGAATCAGATTAATCACATGCTGAATATCTCTCATTGGTGGCAATTTGGGCGGCAAGTCGCTCGGAATTACATCCTGAAAAGTGTCCAACACCATCCGTAATTATTCTGGCACTTTCAACTGCTCTTCACTTTCCTGGCTGAAACTCTCAGATATGTTCACCAAGGCAAAACAGACATACTCTCCGTCTAGGCTCTCCTCAAAATCTCGCCTTGGCAAACAAATCATTGCCTTCTGTCCGGTGACCTCCTGAAGTGGCTTCAGGATCACTTTTTTGCCCTTCGACCTCAACATGTACATATGAGTGTACCCGCTGTACACTGCTCGATTATAAAACTGCCAAGGATGCCCCAGGATAATATGTGTCATGTCCATAGGAACCACATTAGCCTCTATCGTGGTCTCATACTTTGGACCAAAGGAGAGATGAACCTTACAATGCTTGCTGACCTGAAGAGCAGCATCTCCATTAACCCAACCGAGCTTGTAGGGATGAGGATAGGGTTCTGTTATTAACTCCAATTTCCTCACAACCTCTTTAGCAATCACATTCTCCCAACTACCGTAGTCGATAATCACTTCACAAGTTTTCCCAACCACAAGACACTTGGTCGTAAAAATGTCACGCCGTAGCCAATTCTTACTCGTCCTGGGCGCTGAACACATCATGCACATTGCCAACCTATCACCTTGGATATAATCAAGATCAACCAACAAATATCATCCTCATACTCCTCATCCTCTGGGAACTCTTCAGCATGTTCCCCCCCCCCCATGTATTCTTCCACGTAAAGCTGAACTCGGACCTAAGTTCTGACACCTGTGATGGATATCTATAGACGCTGGTCAAAGAGGCTGACGACGAACACTTGTATGTCAAATACAAGTAGCCATTTTGAGAAGGATGTTGAAGACATTAAAAGAATTTGTCCAAGAGAAAGAAGAATGGAACGATTTCGGAGCCATGCTCGAGAGGAATGAACTTGGAGATAAAATGGAAGAATTGAAGTTATGTAATGCATGTTCATCTCAAGACTTCCAGGAGGACAAAATGAAGTATTCAAGTGAGCTCTAAGGCTTGGAGAGTTTTGGGAATCAAGTGGACGAAGGCCAAGAAAGAAAGGACCAAGAACAAGCTTGAAGCTAAGCTTGAATATGCAATACATAAGGCTGAATTTTCATAGTTCTTGGCCTTAGAATTAATGGAGATCATGTATGATTGGTTGGGAAGGAAGGAGGAATGAAGCATGAAGTGGAATAGAATTGAAACCAAGTGGACAACCATGACAAAGCTGGAAAAAGGCAGTCCATCTGGCCCCGGATCAAACCGAGCAGCATTTCAACAAATTCCAGAGCACATCCGAAGCCTCATCCGGTGCAGCAGCCGGTGCCGGATCCAATCGCGACCAGTTTCTGCAAAAGCCGTTCTTCTGCTTTTTGTTTTCTCTCTTTTGCATTTTAAGTTGTATTTTTTTCACTAGCCTTTTGTCAAGCTTAGCTTAGGGTTTAGTTAGCTATTTAAAGGCTTTGTTTTAGCCATTTTAGAGATCTAGAAGTTGAAACCAAAAATCCGAAACTTGAAGTTTCCTTTCCTTACAAAGATCTTTGATCTTTTGTATGAGTGTTCTTAACCCGTTCAACTTACAAGAAAATCACATCAACTTGTGACAGCGAATATTGGATTGGTTACTGCTTGTTTTCTGCTGGGAACTTGAAGCTACATTCGGCAATGGGGCTCTTGGTGGTGGTGCAACATTCAGCTACTTCCCTATTGGAGGCGCAACCCTGCTGCTTGAAGTCTGGCCTGGTAGAAAGTTTCCTTTGCTCTAAAACAAACTCTTCTCAATTGCCTGCGAATTCATGTGCGCTTCTCCCACACTGTTTATGTTATGAACAGATAAACCATCATGTATTGGCAATCTCAATCCGTGCAAGTACATAGCTACTAACCTTGGCTCTACCTCTACTAACCGATTTCTGGCCACGAACCGATAAAAATCAGTTGTATACTCCTCAATGGTGTGAATACCCTACATCAACCCTTGTAGCTTTGCATATAATGCCTGCTCGTGATTTAGCAGTAGAAATTCCCTGTTCATCTCCTGTTTCAACATTGCCCATGACTCAATTTCTGGCCTACCATCCATATACCTTCTATAGTGCTGCACATGCCACCAAGCCATAGCCTTATCCTTGAACCGGATTGTGACAAGCGGCACCTATTTGTCTAGGGGTACATCTTTCAGGCGAAACACATCATCAACTTGAAGGGTCCAATCAATGTATTCATTCTGATTCAATGCCCCTTTAAATTCCAGAATTTCAACCCGAAATCTGACCTCCTATCTGCTCGTATTTGCCTCATGACACTGCTGGCAGTCAGCGTTCCGAAGTGGAATAATATCTCTACTGTGCGGCTGCGCTCTCTACATCGACGGCTCATTGAAATTTTCAAGTTCTCTCTCTCCTTGACCATCGATGTTTCCAAGTTCACATCAAGGTGGGGCACGATCTTGCATGTCCAATCGTGCTAACATGGCTTGCAACAAGTCCATCATCTGCTGTTGTGTTAAGATCACATCACGAAGAGATGGTTCTTCATCTTTTCTATCCATTCTAACAAAATTTTTGAATTAAGACATTCTAGAGGGGACAACTTCAGAGGATTCTGAATTGAGGCTCTAATACCAATTTGATGTAGGAAAATTTGAATTGTCTACAATTTCCCACACAAAAAATCCAAATTGGAAAACAAGAAAGGATATTTTGTGCGATCACTCACGATTTTGGCCTAATTTCAATTGCAATTCAAAAAAAAAAAAAAGAAGTCGAAAAAGGAAAAAGAATTCATTCCTGGAATAATGATCGACTAAAACTGATAAAAAAATAATACATAAGAAAAACTACTTAAATAAAACCCTAAAACAATAACAAAAGTAATTGCCAAGCGAAATACTAATGAAAAAAAATAGAAAAAAGCCCAAAACTCCATGAAAACGATCCTGAATAGCCCAAAACTGTCTTAGGAAATCGCAAAGCGATGGGTTTTGCCCGTTGAGTCGTTTCCAATCGTACAGTCAGGTTTTAGCCCATTCTGAGACAATTGGTCCAGCCCGCATCCTGAGGTAGAAAGTCCTTGTCAGTTTGGATTTGGCCCATATTCCCTGTACTCACTTGGACCTGCTTGGACTGCCTAGCATGGGCTTGACCGGTGTTGCTTGTTGATCCTAACTATCCTATTCATCCTGGACGATGTCCTCATCAGATTGGCCTTGTGCGTTCTGATATTGTAAAGGTCGGGTGTAGTTTGCCAGCTTGGCCTGTTACTTTTCTTCACCCTGCAGACCTTGACCCCCAATCTATCATGAGAGCTATGTGATTCCGCCTTCTGGTAGGGAGCTTCTCTATTTTTTTTTCCTCTCCCTACTTTCAATTATTCGACTTCCATAACTGGGGAGGTTGCAGACACTTTGAAGAGGCTAGGGAATGCATCCCTGGCCTCCCATACTGATGAGAGGATCGCAAGGTGCATCCCCAGCCTTGCTATGGAGCCTTTGGACACATTGTTCCAGTGGCCTCACTCCCAGTCATTCCTAACGGAGTGTGTGCCTCCTGTTGACCGGGATATATCCCGGCAACTTACTGATGAGGAACTTGATAGATACACAGCCTTCCTCCACACCGTTGTAAGTCTCTTTAATTCTTATGTTTTTGCAGTTGATTTTGTTTCAACTTGTCTTATGTACTGACCCTCTTCTTTTCCATTTGCAGAACCATGTCCTCCATTTGCATGAGTTCTTTGCCCGGATCTTCGAACCCCATGATGAAGGAGCTTGCCTTGTGAAGGAGAATGTTGAGCTCTTGGCATTTGCTGAAAAGGCCAATGCCCCCTATACTGACCTATTCAATCTTCTACAGGAGTGCAAGAAGAACATTAAAGAGGCCAGAGCTGAGAACTTGACTATAACTGCAGCTCTTGGAGAAGCTGTTTAGAAAAATGATCAATTAGTTGAGCTTAGCAACAAGTAGAATGCCTGCATCTGTGAAGAGGATGGTAGTTTGTCCTTGGCTAAGTTCGAGGGGATCCTAGCTTTGTAGGCTTACGTGGGGTCCCTCCTCTGGCCTAAACTTTATGGGCGCTACGTTGATGTAGTTTTTCGGGAGCTCAATTTGGATTTGAAGAGTGATCCCAAGTTCCATAAAGGGCTATATGATTTGCACATAATTATGCTAAGTTCAATGATCTTTTTATGCCATTTTCATATGTAACTTTGCTTAATTATGTCATTTTAGATATATTTTACTTCCCTGTGCTTGATTTTTGTTTGTAGGAATATTTAGTTGAAAAACGCTCAAAATTTTACAAAATTGTTGTTGAGGCACTGTTCCGCGGCACTGTTCACCCGTGATATTGTTCTGATGCATTATTCATCGGATTAGAGTTGGAGACTATTGATTGATATCATAGACTTTCAGTTTTATTAGGATTTGATTATTTATTCCTAAATTAATTCGTTTTGTAATTAGTTTCTATCTTATTATTAGAATCCTTTTAGGTTACTACTTATTTGTAAGGAGTCTTTTTACTATTATAAATAGGCCCTTTGTCTTAGTCTTAAAGGGGGAAGAAAGAAGAAGACAACAACTCAAGATTGATCTTTCGAGGAATTCCGAAGACAAAGGGCAGATTTTCTCTTCTTCTTTTCTTATGTATTTTTCGGTTTT
>JAOXNR010000759.1:0-10727 GCA_028571225.1 Parsonsia alboflavescens
AATAAGATTTGTCCCAATTTTTTCCCCATTCCTTTTCTGCTAAATGTTTCTGTATATTTGAAGCAACCCTTTTTTCTTCCCCCCTTTTTTTTTTCACGGTGGGGTGGAGATTGATTTTGATTATTTCATGCACTTGCAAACCATTTCAAATCAAGAAGATAACGCAAAAAAACAAACAAAAAAAAAAAACATGGACTGCAAATAAGTATATTTGGTGTTTAGTGCTGAGGGTGTTGTTAATATGATCTTGGGGTTAAGGTAATGCAGTTTTCATTACATAGAAAAAAATATTCCTAATGGTCTGTTCTCAAACACTTGAAACTGTTGTCAAGTTTTTAAAATAATATTCCTAGTTTAAGTGTTCTTTTAGTTTGTGTTCAGCATTACTTTGCTTGTTAATAGCAATTACAAAAACTCCCTAGTACCCAATTCTTTTAACTTGATGGAATGTTGAAAGCAAAGTAGAAAAGATCCAGCATTTCAAGCACCAAAGTTATCAGTTTTAATCAAAATCCAATATCTTCCGAACTTTCCTTCTTCAGGCTCTAGCTTTAGAGAGTTAAAGGGCGGCGGAGGGAAGGCTCACACTTGATTACGCAAATCAGAGCTTGTTTAAGAGATTCAGGTTACCAAGTGTATCTTCATCCTCTACAGTCTACACCAAGCTAGAAACAACTAGAGATCAACTTAATATCTTAAGAACACAGCTGCAAAGGTAGTATAGAGTAGGGTTCCAGGCTATGGCAGCCCCCCTACCGGAATTGGGCAATGTATTCTGGCAACCAACTATTGCAGTGGATTTTCTTAAGCTAGTCCCCTGCTTAGAAGTAGCATTTTCCAACTTTACTTTTTTGGTCCTCTTAGCTTAATTTAATTAAACCAGCATTTGACATTTACTGTCACATAGGGTAGAATGGATGTTTTCTGAGACAATCTTCCCATCTTTTATCAATAAATAAATTTTCTTAATTCAAGTCACAAATTGTAAAAGGAACAGTTCAGATACTAATAACAACTAAAGGGAGAGTAATGACTGAAAGTTACTGAGAAATAAACTAAACCATGTTATCCTGTAAAGATTTATACCCACAGTGTATGGATACAAAAATAGATAACAAATGTTAAGATTAATAGAATTGGATTGTGTTGATACCACTTTGGAAGAATGTGATTAGTTTGCTTCATTTCCAAAAGGTGGTAACCCCCAATCACTTGGATTGAAATCAAGTAAAGAACTCAGAACTTGATCAGCAGTTTCGTGATATGAGTTGTCCAATCTTGGATCTGGAACCATAACAACATGCCTGCCATAAACATACATGAACTCAGTCAACAACAGTGAGAAGCAAAGACATGTTCGAGATTCAAAAATGGTGACAAACATGTAAATGGGGAAAAGATGGAATAGGGCGCCCCTTTCTTACAGGAAAATTCTGCAACAAACATTTTTCTTCTGCTATGAACACTATTGCATATTATGTTTCATTGAAAGAAAATGTATAACCAAGATCCCCAGTTTAAACCTAGACAGAAAACGTCACAGTACTATAGCAATCATGATAATTTTATAACTCTAGTGTTTGACCCAAAAATATAAATGGAAGCTAGATATGGTTGTATCTCACAAGAAGTGCCACAACATGTTGCAAATCTTAAAACCCAAAGAAAGATAGATTTGACATTAGTTAAAAGAAAGATACACATTCTCCACCAAATACAGGTGATTCATAGTTACAACACAGTGACCAAAAAGAAAAGAAACTAACTGTAATTAAAACTAGGAAAAGGAAGAATTATGTGGCAAGACTAGAAGCTTCAATGTTTCTATGTAAGAAAAGATTGCATACTAACTTGGCATTGTTCCCAAGGGATGGTTCCTGTCTTTTCAGGATTGTTAAAGCAACCATTTCAACATGAGGACAGTGAACAACACTACAAATGAATCATATTCTTCCTCCACAATCCACCCCATGTCCCCACCCCCCGGCAGGTCTCTTCACAAGTATGTGGATGCAGAAAAACTTGGGTTTTTCCATTTTTCTTTTCCTAGCACTACTGATCTTCCATGGTACCAAAACAACAAGATGAATAGAGAAAGAGCAAATCAATGAACTTCAAGGGGAATGGCAGCAGCACAAGCTATAACTTGTTTAGAATTAGATTTTAACTAAACCATTGTGTTCCATTTCATTTCATTTACACATAACAACAAATATAATATAGTCCCTGAATTTCTGTTCAGAAAAATGGTGCAAGAATTTTGCAAGAAACAAATAAACTTAAGACTTACATCCCAGCATTTTTTGCTGCAAGGACACCTGCAGGCGCATCTTCAAAAACAAGAATATTCACTGGATTAATAGGTCCACCCTGTTCACATACAAATTTCAAGATTCACTACAATGTGTTGTTAAGGAAGCCATGGAGGTAATCTTAGTTCATATTGGAAAATAGAAAATAAACTCAGGTATATTGATAAGTATTTCAGTAAACCATACCTCAAATCTTTTGGCTGCAGTAAGAAATCCATCCGGTGATGGTTTACCTTGTTTTACTTCTGGATCATCACCCAATACAATATGATGCATCAATGAAAAAAGTTCACCATGCCTTTGAGTTTTCAGTTCAAAATGTCGCTTGTGAGAACTGCAAATCACATTGAAATAAGATTCTTCGAATGATGTATTGACATAGATATTGTTGTCTAAGGATTCAAATACACCATCAATAACCCACTAATCACAGCTTGAACTAATAAGATAGTGCAAAAAATGAACACATCAAAATGCTTTTAGCAAAAGATGTGGTCTGATGTGGGGAGGAAGGGAGTATACCCTGTTGCAACACAAATTGGTACTCTATTTGTATGGAGGTGCTTAATCAGACGATTGGCCCCTAAGATTCAATCAAGAAAATGTTAGAAGAACCAATGGAAAGTGTCGTGGGCCTGAAGACCATAAAATTTTAAGTAAAAAGCGATGCAGGAGAAAGCATCAAAATAATTAAGAAGAATGTCAATGAATGCTCAAGCTTAAGAAGATCAGCGCTCATTTCAACAAATAGGTTAACATCAAAATGCTATGGAAGTCATTATGCAAGACCCCTTCTCCACAATGCTTCAATGAAGGTATGGGAAAGAGTGCAAAAAAAGAAAAAAGTTAAAAAAAAATAAAAGGATTCTCTAGTTAAACCGAAGACAAATCTTCCACTAAAAGGATTCATGCACCTGCAATAGAGGCATCTAAGTGGCAAGTTTAGAGAGATGTCAGAAATTAAATAAATATCTGTTAGGAACCAAGAATTGGAAGAAAATTCCATTCATGGTTCAAAGTATCGTACTCTATTAATAATGTGGTATAATATCCACAGTCTAAAGAAGATAGTGAGAATACTTTGTGATGTTTTATTCCTACTTATCATTCTTTGAGTATCAATCCCACGCTATATTCTGGACAGTCAAGTTCCAAAAGACTGCAGACCTAAGCTACAGTTTAATTTTCCTCATTCAAAAAAAAAAAAAAAAAAAATCCCAAATGCACAATTTATTGCTGGCACTAAGATTATACTAGAGGTTGTCTATAACTATATTACCTTCCATGAGAATCACACTGAATTTCTGAACAGTCATTGCAAAAACGAATCAGGTGTTGGGATTTGGTCGCTAGAATTTTCTGAACTAATGTGTCCCTAGGATGCAAACCACACTCAAGTATGTGATATGTCATAGAAGGGCAAAGGAAGTAGCACAACGCAGTGATAAAGATGAAAAATATTAGTGGAATCACAATGCATGTGAAAGTATAGCACCTGGCATGAGTTCGCCTGTTGGAAACAGCTTCTTCAGCATCTCTTCCCTTTCAGCAAGAAAATCTTCAGCTGTTAAGGACTCACTTATACCTGTCTCTTCAACAAATACCCTCGCAGCTTCAATTGCCTTCTTCCCCATCATTTTTGCCTTTAAAGACCAATCAAAGGTCTTATTATATCTAGCAAGAATAATTTCCTGGACCTCTGTATAGAATTTCTCTGTGTCTGAAGCAAATTGAAAACATCAGAAGATTGTAATTTAGCACTTAGTTGCTTCCAACCATTTGTTCTTTCTCTCTTATTGTAATGCAAAAGCAAAAACAAAATTTGCCGGCCAACAATAATTATAAGAATTAAGAATCAAGAATGATGCAGAGATGAAACTTTAAGAATCTGCTTGAGTGTCTTCGTGCTTCTTTGAGCATGACCATGAATCAACTCAGAAATGAACTTTGGCATAAAGATAAGTATATAAATCAATAAACAGACATTCAGCTTCAAGGCTTCTTTTGGTCTTTTATTGTTTATATTTTCCATTCACACAAACTAAATGGTATTCTTGTAAGATCTAGATTAGCCTATGGAGAGGATGTAGAGCATTGGGTTTATTAGTTTTCACTCACTTAGTCTGATTCAGATATAATGAAGTAAGATTCTTGCTTAGTTGGATGACAAAGCACTATTTTTAAAACAAACAAAAGCCTTTATGGTGATAATTGATCGAATGAGATTGGGAGTCATCTGGGGTACAAATGCTAAAGTGGTTCACACATTTAATTGCAAAAAATAAAAAGAAATGACAATCTTTTGATAACTAATAAAATATATGAAATCAATAGCATACACAATGCACTTTTTCAAAACATAAGCATTCAATTGAAGAAATTATTTTGCTTAAAGTGTATAAGGTAAGGAGATCTCCATGAGAAAATTTCTTCAAAGACAAGGGTGTTCAAAAGTAGATAGAATGTTTACAAGAAGATATCTGAAAGTATTTAAAATAGAAAATTTTTATCAAGTTCTAAAATATAAAACTGGTTTTGTGAACGTCGAATGCCAGGGAGGCTTGCATAGAGTTTGTGTGCTCTTTAATTTGACGTAGAAGAGACCATATATACACCTTGTACATATTTTTTCTACAACTTAATGCACTAGTTAGTGAGACTCGAAAAGAATTTACTTGGACCATGACTGTCCAATCTTACACTCCTATCTTAGTTCGCCAAATGAGTAAGCTTCAGGAGGTGCTTCCTGAAAAATAACTAAATTACAGCCAACTTCTAAAAACATCATACATGGGAAAGCCAACAACATATATAAAAATAGTAAGGAAACGAGACAGGTCATTAGAGAGGGAGGGGTAAATTATTTTACTCTTTGAAGTGTTCACTCTCAATTTTCTCAATAGGAGAGGAGGGAATCCACTGTTTCAACCTTTGTAGGATGCAAAACAATGTTTAGGCTTGCATTCAGCATCTCTTTCTGTCCAAGTCCTAACCTTTCTGCCCTTGTAATTTGAGCTATGGCATTGCTGTTAGGACTAATTGTACCTTCGTGATAGTTCAAGTTCAGCATATTCATCAATTATTTGTAATCTAAACGTTTCCCATCAGAACAACAACAACTTCAACCATCACTTCACATTCTTCGGAAATTTTCTCATTGCTATAGATTAAATTTTCAAATAGTTTATCAACGATGTACTCTTTTATCAGAAACTTTTACATCTTGCCCCTTCTGATTCCTTCATCTGGATTTGGATGCACTTTTTATAATTTCTTTGATGTTGGGTTTCGTAGCAATCCAGAGGACTTAGTCTCAACTGGTTTTGTTCTACACCAAAGAGGAAACATCTAGGAGTCCTGTTTTCGAAACTCAGGGCTCACATATCGGTATCCACCACAGAAAAGTGGGGGAAGTTTCCTATGATGAATTTGATTAGTTCTTTCTCTTTTAATTTCCTTTGCTTTCTTTCACAAAAACCAAATTTGAAGATGAGATTTGGCATTTTTGAACCACCAAACACTTGCTTTACATTCCGGTTGTAATTCTCAAATATTTTTTTGTCCCTTGGAAGTTTTCCTAGAGAAAACACACAAGAAAATGGAACAGAACAACTAGAAGTTTGTTTTTGTTTAGTTTCGCTCATTCAGTCCGATACAAATATTCTCTTTTCAGTTCAGAATTTGTGTTGCTATTGGTCCATCAAGATTCTGAGGTAATTAGATCACAAAGCAAGTATTTTCCCCCAAAAAAGGGGAAACTAAAGCCTTCGTGACGATCACTTGAGAAATGAGGCTTTCCTGGAGTAATATCATGCACGTCCCACATTAAAACAATTTGAAAAAACAAATACTGCATTCTAAATTTGCAGTAACAGATGAAAAGTTAAAGGAGCAAGAAAGGGAGCTATATCCCCCCAACCGTCCCACATAAGCATTAAAATTCTTCAGTAAATTGAAATAACACAAACATTGATCCGGCAATAGGTGGACAAACTGAAAGACATTCCCTTGAATCTTTGCCCTTGGCAACAGGAAGGATTAAAAGAGGGATTACAATTGCTGATGAAAAACTTACCGAGTAAAAGACCATCCATGTCGAAGATGACATGAGTAATTGAGCCTGTTTTTGATCCATGAGACTTAGCATCAACATTAGGACTCTCCATTTGGTAAAGAAAATGGGTTGCTGCCGCTGATGCTTTGCTCTCTCCCTCAGCAGCAGATCTCCAAGAGCACGCAGCAAAGATTAGTGGCTTCCGATTGAGGTGCAAGGCAACGCAATCTCGAAAGAACGCATTCGGCAAATATGCGGGATGGTTTCTAGGAAAAACGAATGATGATAAATGGATGAGTATGGTATGTTAATTCTGATTGATTTTTCCATCGCATGAGTTTGGATTAAAAAAAGTTTTTCTTCTATCATAACAATCATTTATGTTTTTATATATAATTGGAATGGTTTAAATTATCAATTTTCGACTATCTACAAGAAGTTAAGAGGGGTAAAATAATCCAAAAAAAAAACCTTTACGGCAAGAAGCTTCATGGTATGAGGGGTAAAATAGTCAAGGAAAAAAAAAAAAAAACAAACCAACCTTTATAGCAAGAAGCTTCACTTTCAGGCCATTAAAATTCTATGATCCTGGACATTACAATGTCATGATATGACTAAAATTCTTTTGTCGCTATAGGAATCCCACATCGCGCATCCCTATATATAACTTTCCAAATTTGATGACAATTGTATGGTTATTGGTTACAACAAAAATGCCGATCCCCCCCCAACATCATTGAAAACCTTTGTTTATTGTACCCACCTCGGTGCCGTGGCCAGTCCTTCAGAATTCACCCAACCTTCTCACTATCCGTTCTTCATTTCTATACCTTCCTATGTTTCTTGATCTTTAAGGCCGCCCCATTTTCGTCCGATTATCTACACCAACTCCCACTTCAGCGGCAGTGCCAGTACCAGCTCTTCGCCATAGTCAACAGTGTAGCGTAACAAAAGGCGTTGGCGGTGCCCAGAGGAAAGTTAATTTATTCACCCATCATTTATTTTATTCATCTCAGTCCAACAGCTCATCACTCAATTCCCATAAAAAACTGGTTAAAGTGAAGCTTCTCGCCTTTTTTTTTTTACGATTTTACCCTTCATGCCACCGTATGGGTGATCAAAAAAATTGTTAGTTTGGATCATTCCGTTTGACTGTAAAAACTTGAAGGATCTTTATGGAGAAAAAAAAATTTAATGGACCAAAATATTTTTTTATCCAAATTCATGAGATCAAACCGATTAAAAACCCCTAATTCATTACTAGATTTTAGAACGGAAGGAAAAAGGATATCAAACTATTGTAAAAACTAAAAAGTTGAAGGACTTAAATACTCCATTATTACTTATTAGTGAGTTTTAAATTTTCCGTGAAAAATAGAATGTAATTTTTTTTTTTTTGGGATTCATTTAAAAATTGGAAAAGTTAAAAGTTATCTTCGGTGGAGTTATTTTCCATTATTGGCTTTATTACTTTATTAGGAGTTTGTTACACATGTTTGTGATTTCCTGTTACATTAAAAAAATATTAATAAAAATTTTATTCGTAATCTTTAATTTTTATCTTTTGATATATGTTTACTATTAAAATCTAAAATGATAAATTAAATCCTAATGAACCTTATTTTTTAGAAATACATGTTAAATTTCTACTAATGATATACAAATGTATAATCGGAGATTTTGGGCCCTTTACTAATAATAGAAGAAGAAAAATGCAATTTTATTACGCTTTAGTGTAAGTTAGGTGATATTAAAATTAATTAATTGTGAATATATTTATTTCAAGATATGCACAAATGATTCGAATTAATTTTTAAAAGACCAATCATGTATCTATTATATCTTTAAAATATAAAAGAAGTGCCCATAGTCTGAATCAATATCTATAAGTATTAAAAAATAATCAGGACTTATAAGTATGGAAAGATTAGGACTCTTTTCTCACGTAACTTTTTCATAGATTGCAGCTTCAATTACAATGGGGTCATGGTTATATAATCTTCTTGATATTTTGTTCTTTTTATTTCTATTGCCTTAGATGAATTTAATTTCATAATCTATCTGTTCTTTTTTATCTTTTTGTTAACTATTCTCTGTTTCTTATTTAAGGGAAATTCAAAAAATTCATTGGATTTTGATTTCTGCAGGAAAAAGGTCAATCAAATAAAAGAGAAACTCTCAATGTGAGATAAATGATTTTATGTTCAAATTCTTTTTTTCCCAGAATTTATTTATTTGATTAATTCAATTATAAAATGATAATGGGAGATATACTATTTACATATTTTTTTTTAAAAAAATATAATAATTTATATTTGGATAAAAATAAGATTTATATAAGAGAATTATAAAAAAAAATTTTAATTTCAGAGAAAATTCCAAAACATATACATGCGCAAGAATTAATAATTTAATTTTAGAATATTTGTATGGCAAAAGGTAATATTTAAAATAATTCAATTAAATTAGTTCTAAAATATTTGAATAAAAAGGTTTAATATTTATTTTCTTAAGAAAAATTATTATTATTAAGTTAACTCATTTCAGCTTTAGTAATTATTGAGTTATTTACTTATGAAAAAACTCAATACTATAAATTCACCAAAAGATGATTTTCTAAGTAGTGAAAAGGTTAGGGTAAAAGTTGTTGAATATAGTAGTTTTAATATATCATTATTACCACACAAAAATTTATTCTATTTGTCAATTTATTTATACAATTGATTATATATTTTTTGTTAAGTGGAAATATGCAAATATATTAAAAGCATTACGAATTTATTTTACTGCAATAATTAAATATTAAGTTAACACAATAAAAGATAAGATATGTCACACATGATAGGAAAAAAAATTACTATAGTCAACTAGGGATAGATATTCCTTTTATATATATAACATAAGCTAAAATTTATGAAGAAATTTAATATTTAATTATACAAAATTATCTAACTGAAATTATACGAAAAAATAATTATTAAATTTATTTTAAAACACTAAAATAATCATCTAAATTTATTTTTTAGATCTTTGAATAAAACACTAAAATAATTTTAAAATATTAATGTTTTTTCCAGATAAAATTTTAACTTTAATATGAATGTATTATCTCGCAAATTAATTAATCTCCTGAACAGTTATTTCAAAAGATTAACGTCTTTGTACATCATAAAAATTTACTTTTATCTTTTAAGATAGAAATTTAGATGGAGATTTATTTTGTAAAACATCATTTAAAATTTAGTAATGTTGGGTTATTAAATTAAAAAAATTGTATGAAGAAAAATGTATAATTAGTTATGAAAGAATTATCTAACTAATTTAACTCTAAGAAGCATGTTAATTTTTCTATTTCGGAAAAAAAATAATAATTTCATTGCGGGTTTTTTTTTTTTGCAGGAAATTTCTTTTCAAGCTTGGAAAAGGTGAAGGATTTTTTTTTTTTTTTTCCTTCAATTTTGTGATTTTAAATTACCCAAACAACTTGACCACTATCAATCAAATGACTAGGAAAAAGGAAATTACAATATAATGTAATTATTTAAATTCAACTATATATATTCAATCACAAACAATTTATTTATTTAACTTTGAGAAATATGTGAAAATAAAGAATTTAATTTCCAAGAAAATTTCTAAAAGAGTAAATATTTGTATAAAAAAATTATGAGAGAAATATTTATTTTATCAGATACCTATCTATATATGTGAAAATTCCAAAAAAAAAAAAAAATTGAATAAAAAAAGTTAAATTTCTAAAAAATATTACTCCATTGTTAAGTTTCCTGACACATCTTCGATTTTCTTGATTTGAAAATTTAGTCTTGCCTAATTTAATATGTGAAGGTTTGACTATGTTAAGATTGTTAAGTTTTTATCCAAAAGTCTTGCGTAATTTAAAACAAAACTGTTATTATTAATCTTATGATAAATTTTTTTTTTAAAAAAAAAAAATGGTTACAAGGATTCAATTTCAAATGCAAATTAAAAGAGTTTATAATTTAATTTAAACCTCAAATTTTAGTTTGAGTTTATTTAATAAAACATTTTGTATAAAAGTACCCTTATAAAAATAAAAGTTTATTATCTGATTGTTGTTATTAATATATAAAACTATGAGCAAGATAGGTTGAATTCTCTAAATATCTATAGATTTATGAGATAACTTTGTTAAGTGTTCATTACGGAATTGGATAGGTTGAATTCTGTAAAAATCTGGAGCAAGATGTATATGGATGAGTTTAATTTGATTAGAATTGCTACACTTACGTTTATACTTATTATTTTCCCTAAACTTACAACTAAAATTCAATTAATTTATTCTTTGTTTTAATGTCTTATTAGTTGTTATAAAGAATTAT
>JAOXNR010000760.1:0-10726 GCA_028571225.1 Parsonsia alboflavescens
TGAAAAAATCGACGTTACATAAGATTGCAAATAATTTTTCAATCAGTAGCACACAGAAATATATAGATATATATATATATATATATATTTATATATATATATAGAGAGAGAGAGTGGGGGTGGGGGCGGGGGCAATGCTACGTATGGTTTCTAATGATAAAAAAATTATTTTTTAAAATTATATTTTATAAACTATTATTATATTCTGAAATGACAAACTAAATCTAAGGTGTATTGGATCAAAAAAATTTTTTTTTTAATAAAAAACAGACGATTGACCGTTAATTTTTCCTGTTAGAGATTTAATAGTACATTCTATACAAAAATGATATGGAATGCACTAGTTATTCCATATGGAATGCACTGTTAGGTTTTTTAATGATCAAAATTAATGGTTAATTTTAGGTTTTTATTTAAAAACAGTAATAAATTTGATTCATGCCCCTAGGGCTTAGGTTATCCTTTTATGGTATAATCCATAAAATATATTTAAAAAATAAATTTTTTATTTAAGATTTTATTTTTTAAAAATAAAATCAGATGTTGATAATTAGAGATTGAACTGTATACTCTATACGGAATGCATTAGTGCACTATATATATGATAATGATGTGGAATACTAAGAAGCATGCATTTTGAAATGTTCTAATTAAATCTCCAATGGTCAAAGTTAACGGTCATTTATTAAAAAAAATTTTCTTCTATAAAATTTATTTTAAAGGATAAAAATACCGTTGACCGTTAGAGATGTAACTGAAGTACTCCATAAGGTGTGCTCCTGTGGCACTCTATAGTATTTTTGTCTGTGTATATATAAACACACACACACATTTATATATATATGAATATATATATATATATATATATACACACACACGGTCAACTGTCTTTTTCAGAAATAAAAATTTAATCAAGTGTCCTTGGGGTTTAGTTTATAAAAAAAATATTTGAGAAAATCATTTTTTATAGAATAATTTATTTTTTCTTTAACAACTTACTGTCAGAGATTTAACTGAAGTATTCCATAAGGTGTGATTCATAATATTCTATAGCAACACTATATATATATATATATACATGTATATATATATGTATGTATATATATATATATGTATATAATATAATGAGTGCACAATTAAGCTTCTAAAAATTTAACAATCAACTGCATTTTTTTTCTTTAAAGAAATAATAAAATTTGTCAAGTATCTTATAATTTAGTTTATCCATAAGGATTTAGTAAATAAATATATTTTAAAAAATTATAATTTAGTTTATCCATAAGGATTTAGTAAATAAATATATTTTAAAAAATAATTTTTTATTCAAAATTTTATTTTTTTTAATGGTTAAAAATTTAGTACTTATCGTGCATTCCATAGTATTAAATAAATAAATAAATATATATATATATATATATATATATATATATATACACAGAATTGTTATGAAAAGCAACTGTTGGAGTGCAATTGGAGTGCAACTGCGAAAACGACATCGTTTTGAGTGTATGTATCCTTCAAATCCACTTATTTCACTGTCAAAACAAAGTCGTTGGAAGGTTTTTCTAAACTCTATTTTTTAAAAAAAACTATTGCCTTAAACAACAACATTTTGGGCTTAGATTTGAAAAAAAATAATAATAATAAAAACCCAAAACGAAGTAGAGTTCGATCGACGAAAGATGCTGGGGAGCAAACTAGTGTGCTCCCTCTGCCTTTCTCCATTGGTGCCATTACTTCTTTGATCTTTCCGGCATGGCTCCTCTATCTTGACACCACTACTCTCTCCCAACAAAGCCTTCAATCATTCCCTACTCCTATTATTCAGATCTGTTTAGCTCTAGCCACCGTCCAGCCATACTTCCCCCTCTTTCCACGGTTCAACCCCCACCACATAATGAACTGCTATCCATGACAGATTCACCATCAACCACCCCTCTAGGGATGCAAGCCAACAGCAACAGCAGACATGTATTGGAGAAGATGAGAATGGCTCCCTTTCATCGTTAATGCGGAGAAATTGTTGCGACTCAACAGCAAATATGTTTTTTTTCCCCCAAGACAAGTCTTTTCAAATTCTCATTCCTCTCAAATTATTGACTTGATGTAACGTTGTCCTTAAGGGTCAAGGGCCGCCCAAAGAAATTTCCATGACAAAGCAATTTTTTGTTTTCCATCAACTCAAACTACCGGTGTTTAACAATTTACTTATTTATCTATCTATAACCTTCCATTTCATATATAGCACATCAATTCTTGATATGATCTCAAATTTGAAGGGAATCCATCCTTCCTCAATAAAAAATCAGAACACTCAATTTGAGATTAACCCAGGACTTCATATAAGATGTTCAAGCTAAAACCATTGACCATAATGTCCCATAATACTATCTAATGGATTGAATGCCCCAATTACTCTAGCCAAGTATTGAAAATCTCTAGACTCTCACTAAGACTAGAAGAGCCATTAGATGAACATGCAAGAAAAATTGTATTTAATTCAAAAGGATTCTCTCAATTGTATAAGTTGGTTGTCTAACTATTACAAAAGAGACTATTTATAGTCTAAACACTAAGAAACCCTAAGAATGATTAGAGACTTGTTCAACCATCTAAACTTGCTTAAAACGTAAAGAAAAGTCATTAAAAACAAGTGGAATCGTCCAAGAAGAGTCAAGATCGCATTGAGGTAAAATAGGGACAGAGGTGTCCGGTGCCTAATCTAAAAATGACCAACACCGGATGCAGAGCCGGATTGCTACTGGAAATTCCAGTGGCCATCCGGTGTTACTGTCCGGCGCTGGATGGGATGATGTTGAGCATCGAATGGTGCTTAATTGCTGCTATCTGTGCCTGCTCGTTCCTTCTTCGCGTCACGCTTGTCTTGCACGTGCCAATTTCTTCCCAAGCCTTACAAGGCTCTTCAACTTGATTACCAAAAGCACCCAAGGGCTTGTTCCTTGATTGTACACTCCTTATTGATGTCTTCTATCATGTACAAGTTGAATTCCTTCCTTGGTTGTTCTTCATCCATTCGTGGTTGTTCTTCAAATAATGTTGGGAAGCATTCCTTCTCTCCTTTGCACAAATGTGATCAACACTTCTTTCATCTTCAAAGTATCATTCTTATGCTTTACGTATAAGTCTTTATATGCATGAATCTTCAATGCATTCATTGCATCTCTCCTTGAAGCCCTAACTCCATCTTCTTTAGATTTGAACTTGAATCTTCTCTTCTCCTCATATGGTACCTTCCATGAGTTCTCCTATGTTTTGATAGCTCCTTGATATCCATCACTTCTCGTCACACCTTAGAAAAGAATAGCAGGCAATGGCATTGGCAGCATATCTGAAGAACAATTTTAGGCTTTCTTCAATTACTATTTCGCCCGCAATATCTTCGTTTTGCCAATAACACTTTTGAGGGAGGGCTTCCAGAGAACTTGACAAAATGCTCAGAACTGAAGATTCCTAATTTAAGAGGAAACAAGCTCCAGGAAAGAATTCATGATCAATTTAGTACCCTGTCCAAACTTTATGCACTAAGCCTTTCCAGAAATTACTTTTCTGGTAACATCCCATCTTCTTTGGTTAATATTTCTACTCTTCAGATACTTAGGATATCAAGAAATAATCTGACTGGGAAATTTCGAACTGAGCTCAGTAAACTCTTAAATCTAAAGACCCTGGAGTTGTCCTCAAATAAATTGTCAGGTAGAGTTCCCGATAAGCTATACAACATCTCATCCATTCAGGTGCTTTCCATCACAAACAATCTCTTGACTGGAACTTTTCCTGCCACTTTAGGCCTTACCCTCCCAAATATTACTTTGTTTCTTGCTGACTTAAACCAATTCCATGGGTCAATTCCTCCTACACTAGCCAATGCTTCAGATATTATAAAAATTAGTATTGGAGACAATTCACTCACAGGAACAATCCCACAAAACCTTGGAAGCCTACAAAAACTACATTTTTAGCATTTTGGCCACAATCCACTGACAGCTGACATTGCAAATGATATTAGATTCATTTCCACCTTAATGAATTGTTCTAATCTGCAAATATTGAGTTTTTCTAGAATTTGGATTAAAGGTGTGCTACCTGGTGCCATTGGAAATCTTTCCACCAAACTCACATCTTTATGGCTCAACAATAACCATATAACTGGTGTTCTTCCACCGGGAATTGGGAACCTTGTTGGTCTCGGATATCTTGATTTAAGAAATAACAGTCTCTCGGGCAATATTCCTGATTCCGTGGGGAGACTTTCTAACTTGCAGGAGTTGTATTCTTCTGAAAATTACTTTACTGAGCACATTCCATCATCACTTGGTAACATTTCTGGCCTACAAATTCTTGTGCTAGAAGAAAACATGCTCACAGGTAGCATACCTGCTTCTTTAAGCAATTGTACTGTTCTTCAACTATTGGCACTTTCTCAAAATCAACTAACTGGGATATTAACCAGAGAAGTTTTCAGCCTTTCCTCTCTCACACGCGGACCCATGTTATCTCAAAACATGTTTACAGGAACATTACCCACAGAAGTTGGAAACCTGAAAAATCTAGTCTTATTGGATGTTTCAGAAAACAGACTAACTGGTGAAATACCAATCACCATTGGTGGTTGTGAAATGCTGGAACTCCTTTACTTGGAAGATAACTCTCTTGAAGGTAACATTCCTTTGTCTTTGGGACAACTAAAAAGCGCTGAAGACATGGATCTATCTAGCAACAATTTATCAGGTCAAATTCCTGCTTCATTATGAAAGTTAAACTTTCGGACCATTCTTAACCTTTCCTTCAACATGCTCGATGGTGAAGTACCAAAAGATGGAGTTTTTACAAACACAAGTTTGTTTTCAGTACTAGGAAATGAAAAACTCTGTGGACGAATTGAAGCATTGAACTTACCCAAATGTCACAAAGCTCCAAGAAAGCAGAGAAAGTTGTCTAAAACTGTGATAATAGTTCTTGCAATCAGCATTCCTGTAGCTGCATTTTCAGTTATAGCATGTCTCTATTCAATTCATCTCATAAGGGCCCAGACCACCGATGCCTCGTACCTCCATTGGTGAGGAACAAAATCCGAAGGTTCCTTATGCACGAATTTGGGATTCCACCAATGGCTTTTCATCCGAGAACTTGATCGGAGGGGGAAAGTATGGCTGTGTTTACAAAGGGATCCTCAGTGATGACGAGAGAGTAGTTGCAGTCAGGGTTCGTAAGCTCCAGCAGCGAGGAGCACAGAAGAGTTTCTTCGTTGAATGTGAGACATTGAGAAATATCCGACATTGAAACCTTGTCAAGATCATATCTTGCTGTTCAAGTGTAGACTTCAAAGGCAATGATTTCAAGGCTTTGCTGTTTCAATATATGCCTAATGGAAGTTTGGAAACATGGTTATATCAAAATTCACCTGAGAAGCATGATCTCAGACCGTTTAACCTATTGCAGAGACTGAACATTGCAATAGACAGAGACTGTGCACTGGACTACCTTCATAACCGTTGCGAAACTCAAATTATCCACTGTGATCTCAAGGCAGGCAACATTCTCATTGGTGAAGATCTTCGTGCTCTGGTAAGTGATTTTGGCCTAGCAAAGATTCTTTCAACTGCAGACAGTAAGACCAACCAAACAAATAGCAGCTCAATTGGGGTCAGAGGAACAGTTGGATATGTTGTTCCAGGTACTTGTATACCTCTAATCACTACTCTTATTTATTCGATAAATTAAGCCCTTTTTTACGTTCATATAGGTGTGTTGGTTTTCACTGTGATAAATGCTTAATCTTCCAAGTTATTATCCTCCAGAGATACAGAATATGGCATGGGAGGGTTGATATCAGCACGAGGAGACATCTACAGCTATGGGATTCTACTACTGGAAACGTTTACAGGGAAGAGACCTACTCACGATATGTTTACAGAAAGCCTGAGTCTCCATATCCGTTAAGAGAGCTCTTCCCTATGAAGTAATGGAAATTGCGGATCCACAAATCTGGGAGAGGAAAATGATGAACACGAGAAATTAGGTCACGGAAGAAAAGGTAACAAAGTCAAGATCGATCAGTGCTGCTTATCAATTCTTCAGATGGGAGTTTCATGCTCTGAAGAACTGCAGACGGAAAGGATGGATATCAATGAAGTCATTAGTGAATCAAATTCCATCAAGAATGAATTTCTTTAGCTTAGAAGAGAGCACCAAAAAAAAAAAAAAAAAATTATAAGAAGAAATGACGAAACAGACAATTTCGGATTAGTAAAATGGAGATTGGCCAGGAACATAAATGAGTAGTACGGTTGTGTTTGTTTGAATTCTAAGTTAATATTGTAAATAATTATTCCAAAGTTAATTATAATATTATATATATATATATATATATATTAAAATAGTCAAAAAATATAGTTCACCGTCTCATCTTAAGCAATGATTCCATGCTCAGTCCAATTCTAAAAACACAACTACATAAAAATTAAAAACTAAAGCATCACTTACAAAGAATGGCAAATCCTGGTGGATGGGTATGAAGAACGACCTTTCCTTCTTTAAAGCAACCTACAAATAATGAAGCAGACTAAAAACTAAAGCATCTCTATACTCTTGATGCATTGTTGTTGTAAAGAAGAGTCTATCCTCCATGACTGCTAGACATTCGGCTGTCCTCATCTTCCACAACACTTTTTAATAAACCTCATATTACTCCTTCGATCAACGATAATCTTACTAAGAAATGGAATTATTCTCATTGGAATGTTTTCTGGCATATTGTCTTTCGGCTTGCTGGCATCTATATATGATTTTGCAATCCCAGAAAAAGAAGAAAAGTGAGAAATATTTACGTTCCAATAGGCTAAAAAACACAAAAACCATGATTTCCTATCAAAAGGAAAAAAATTGAAAAAGAAGAAGGAAAAAAGAAGTAGAGAACCAAAAAGGATTTTTTTTTAGAAAAGGGAAGAGGATTAAAATTGACAATCTTTTAAGTGACATTCAAAAAAACTTGTTTTTAGGTCAAAAGAATAATTGAATTGGGAAGAAAAAAAAAAGAAAGAGATAAGGTGGATGACCAAAAAAGATTTTTTAAAAAAGAAAAAAAAAAGAGGGGGAACACGTTGGGATAAAATTGGTGGATAGAAGATAAAATGACACGTTGGGATCTAAACTTCAAAAAAAAAAAAAAAAAAAAAAATTTAGAACTAAAATTGACAATTGGTCCATTGGGTGTTAATTGCCAATTTTAGTCATTTGATCTATTTTCAGATAGACCCACTTTTGTTCAAAATTTTATTAGATACTTGAACATCTAAAAATTATTCTCATTCGAAACGTCAGCATAACTTCATTGACATTATTGTTTATTGCTTCATTTGGGTGTTTCAATATTTGTTTATTAAAATTACGTCTAGACATTTGAGTGTTTTGATGTTTATGGATTGTGAAAAATTAATTTTTTTTTATACTCATTTATACGGAGATTGCCATGAATTGTTATTTTGGAACTCCTTTGGATAGAAAATAATGGTCCAAAAGTATGAAAATGACAGTTGAAAAGTTGGAGAAGACAACTGGTAACATATTGTGTTGATTTCAATAAATCTAGGGGTAAGAGGACACTGGATATTTATCAGATTCTGACTGATATTCAACCTCATACACACGAGGGATCTTAGACTCTGCTTTGGCCTTATGGGGCCGCCAGCCCAAAGTACCCAAAGTCGAATCGGATCCAGAACTGTAGGTGTATGGATCAGGATAATGAGCGATGGCCAGGATAGATGAGGTGGATGGCTGATCTTAGTGGGGGGACCTTGGCGGCAATTTCCTTAAGTTTCTGCACTGCAGTAGTGTGAGCAGGTGTCCATGGTGGAGGATTTTTCCGGAAGTTACTTTAATAAAGCTATGTACTATTTACTTTTTCCGCATGCTTATCTTTTACTTTTGCTAGTGGACTACAGCTGTATTATTTCATTTTGAAGTCCGCCTTTGAGATCCAAGATTTATATAAGGACTCTCATTTGTAACTCAAGGCAGAACAAGTTTTAGTTAGCTTTTAGAGAGAGAAAGACTTGTAGTCTTCTTAGAGTGTCTCTCATTTGTTTCTATCTATCTATTCAATAAAATTCCAGTTTGAGTTTTTACCGTTCTCTTATTATCAAATTTATCGAGTATCTCGAAGGTAGAAACTTGAAGAGAAAGATCTTTAAGGATCTATGTCTTCTTGAAAACTAAGGAGCTACTGGTTTCCCTTAGTGCCTACTAACTACATGTACGAGATTGATCTGATAGACAAGATACTGGTGTATTCAAAAATTGATTGTGGTTCATTACGTGAAATCGGCTCAAAAACTTGAATCACTTTCGAAGAAATTGGCTCAATAAGTGAGCTAGTTTCACATTGAGTCAGTTTCATTGAATCTGACTCAAAAATGAAACATTTCAATGAAACCGGTTTAATAATTGAACGATTTCACTTTGGATCGGTTTTACAAACATTGAACCAATTTTAGATTTACAAGTCGAATAGATATAAATGACAAGTGAATAGTCAAATTCAATAATTTTAAAATTTTGAACAAAAATAATCACATCTGAAAAGAAACTATTCAACTAGTATAGACGAAAACAACCATTGATTGATGGATTTGATCATTTCTTACAACTTTTTTTCCCATCACCATTACCTACAAAAGAGAGAAGAAGTTGAAGAGGGAAAAAACAAGGGAATTAAACAAGGAATTTTTTTAAAATTAATTTACCAAAAATAAGAATAAAGGAAAAATACTGTGGACAAAGCAATCATGCAATTGCAACTAATCTGGTACTTTATTCATACGATTATTGATAAAATGAGTGTAAATGACTTAAAATTAGAGATAGGGAAGCATCATTCATAATACTGTAAATGATAATTGCACGAAAAATAGAAGGGTTACTGCAAACCAAATTTAATTAGTAAAACATTTTCTGTGTAAGAATCCATGTGGAAATGAAAATTAAATTTGTTATTAGGCTTTTTAGTTCTTCTAAATATCAAATAAATGACCACTTACACAAACCTATTTGATATATCAAAATCAAAAGGGAAGAAGAAACAATATTAAGACATGATATGTACCTGAATAATTACAGTGTTTCAATTTCTGCCAATTCTTTCCTTGCTTTGATTGGTGGATCTTATCAGCGCTCCTTCTTGCTTGATCATTTCTTTCATTTTCTGGAACAAATGGTACAATGCGCCAATAATAGCCTACAGACAAGAGGAGGGATTCACAAGAGAGCAAAATATCTATAAAAGAATAGGAATTGAACTAGAAATCTTAAAATCACAAAAACATGTAAATACAAACAGTGCAGTGCATTCCTTAACATCCCTATATATATAACATAATGATATCAAAGACATATGTACCTCCCCGTATATCGAGAACTAATTGCTTATTTCCTGATTCCTTCTGTTCTTTTTGGATTCTCTTGGCAGAATTGTTGGCAGTCAATCCGCCATTCACTAATTTGAGTGCCCGCAGAGTGGCAACTTCTGCCAAGCAGGAAGGGAGTTCAACGAGGTTGCGACAGCTGTGGACTGATAACTCCTCCAGGCATGCAAAATGGTCTTCAGAAGCATTCCATTCTTCCATGTCCAGATCTAACAAATCCAAGTACTTGAGTTTGGGAAATTGTCCATCCATCATTTCCCATGCTGGTCCCCTGAAGGCTCCGTCTTTCAATTTTAGAATCTCAAGGTATTCAAAGCTTCCAATCTCCGAAATCTCTGTCCATGGCACCCCAAATTTGGATAGAACCAATCTTTTGAGATATGGAGGAAAATTGATGATCTTACACGGGTAGGAACGTGATGGATTGTGCGTCACCTCCAGGGATTCAAGTTTCTTGAGAAAGTCCAATCGGGGAAAGGGATAGCTATCCTCACCTGAACTATAAAATTCAACTTTCAATTCCACAAGATTGGGCATTAGCTTCAGAATCTTCTCGATATCTTCTTCATAACTTGCTCTTAAATGATAAAGGGTTCGCAAGTTATCAAAGAGGGAAGACATCTCCCAGATTTTTTCATCACGGTAACAGAAAGAAATATTACCTCCAAAACAGAAATTTCTTAATCTCATCATCTTGCAGAACTTGTCCAGTAACAAATAGATATCTGGCATCAAGTATAATGCTTGTCCATTCATTATAAAGCTCTCAAGATTCTGGAGCTTGTGAATTTTCGAGATAAAATCAAATGCAACTGATTTACCAAATCTGACAATAACTAGAACCCTCAAATGAATCAATATGAACATTTCAGGGTAATAATTATCTAATTTGGTTATATGCAGAACTCTGAGAAGTTTAAAGGATCTAAAATCCAAAAAATTCCCAATCTGACCTTGAAAGCAGATCAGTGCCCTTGTACGAGGACCAGAAGGGTTTGATCTTAGGAACAATTCCCAATCCTCAGGATATATGCTAAGACGATATTGCTCTCGCCATTGATCATGAACACCAACTGAGGATGAAGTTGAAAACTGAGCCTTACCTTCTATTTTCAACATAAAGCTTTCTTCTTGAGCTTTTGCCATAGCAAATTCATGTAAGAGATCATGAACCCGACTTGAATACACGCTACCCAATGATCTTCTGGAAACCATTACAAGGCTTCTAGTGATAAGATTATTCAAAATATCCTCTGCTACATTCTCTATGCTTCTTAGTTCAC
>JAOXNR010000761.1:0-41191 GCA_028571225.1 Parsonsia alboflavescens
TGACTTGTTGACATCGGACAGCAATGAGGCCGAGTTGGAGATTCCGGAAGAAGTTCAAGAGTTGTTGAATGAATTCGTGGATTTGTTGCCAGAAGAGTTACCGGCAGGTTTACCTCCGTTGAGAGATATTCAACATCAGATAGATCTAATGCCGGGATCAATCCTTCCGAACAAGGCGCGTTACCGAATGTCACCACAGCAACATGAGGAGCTGAAGCGGCAAGTTACGGAGTTACTTGATAGAGGGTTTATCCGGGAGAGCAACAGCCCCTGTGCGGTGCCTGCTTTGTTGTTACCGAAGAAGGATGGCACATGGAGGATGTAAGTGGACAGCCACGCCATTGATCGTATTACGATTAAGTATCGGTTTCCGATCCCACATCTCGATCACATGTTGGATCAGGTCAGTGGGACGACTATCTTTTCGAAGATAGACTTGAAAAGTGGCTACCATCAACTCCGAATCAAGCCTGGAGATGAGTGGAAGACGACTTTCAAGACGAAGGATGGGCTCTTCGAGTGCCTGGTCATGCTTTTCGGTCTCTCGAATGTGCCCAGGACATTCATGTGGGTCATGAATCAGGTACTACGTCCTTTCCTCAATGATTTTGTGGTAGTTTACTTTGATGATATACTTATGTATAGCCGGGAGAGGAAAGAACATCTGCAGCACCTACGGTTAGTTTTGACTAAATTTCAAGATCATAGTTTGTTTGCCAATAGGAAGAAATGCAGTTGGATGGTCGACAGGATTGTATTCTTGGGGTATGTAGTTTCGGCTAATGGGATTCAGCCAGATGATGCTAAGGTTCGGACAATCCGTGAATGGCCAGTACCAAAGAGTGCAACAGAGGTTCAGTCTTTTCATGGATTAGCAAGTTTCTATCGTCGGTTTATCAGGGATTTCAGTGTGTTGATGGCACCCCTGACAGATCTCTACAACGCCAAGGTGTTTGCATGGACAGAGGCGGCTCAAGAGGCATTTGATGTGATAAAGGAAAAGCTGACGAGTGCCCCAGTACTTGCCCTACCTAATTTTGATAAGATATTCGAAGTGGATTGTGATGCTTCGAAGGTGGGCATAGGAGCGGTTCTGAGCCAGGAGGGACGGCTAGTAGCCTATTTTGGAGAGAAACTTGGAGGGCCGAAGTTGAACTATTCAACTTATGATGTCAAGTTTTATGCCATTGTCCGAGCACTTCAACATTTTCTGCATTATTTGATACAACGGGAGTTTGTGTTATACTCTGACCACCAAGCTTTGAAGTTTCTGTAGGGACAACATCGACTTAGTGATAGGCATGCCAAGTGGGTGTCAGCACTGTAGGAGTTCACATTCACCTTAAAGCACAAGTCAGAAGTCACGAATAAGGTGGCTGACGCATTGAGTAGAAGACGGTCGTTGTCACCTTGGGCTCTGAGGGGTTGAGAGAGTTAATGCACGATGATGCTAATTTCGATCCTATTGTGAAGGTCGTGGGATAGCAGGATCGGTTTGATTACATGCTTCATGATGGCTATCTTTTCCGAGGTAACTGTTTATGTATTCCTGACAAATCATAGATTATTGATCATTCAGGAATTGCGTTCGCAAGGGCATTTCGGCAAGGACAAGACAGCCGGTTTGATCAAGGAGAAGTTTTATTGGCCGGGAATAGATAAGGGTGCCCAAGATTTCGTTAGGCGATGCAGAGTCTGTCAGGTATCGAAAGGAGGAGGCACTAATCAGGGACTTTATACCCCTTTACCTATTCCGGATGAGCCATGGATAGCTATGTCAATGGAGTTCGTGTTAGGTTTGCCGCGAACGCAGAAGGGGTTTGACAGCATCGTGGTCGTGTTGGATAGGTTCAGCAAGATGGCTATCTTCATTGCTTGCAAGAATTCCATGGATGCCAGCAAGATTGCCGACTTGTACTTTGGAGATATGGTGCGGAGATTCGGACTACCACGGAGTATCCTATCTGATCGAGATACGAAGTTTATGAGCCATTTCTGGCGGGAACTTTGAAAGCGCATGGAGACCACTCTGAAGTTTAGCAGTCCATACCATCCACAAAAAGATGGCCAGACGAAAGTGGTGAATCGCACCTTAGGAACATGTTGAGGGCACAGGTTAAATCTTTTGGGACTTGGGATTCTGTACTTGCAAAGATTGAGTTTGAATTCAACTGTGCTGTGAACAGGTCTACCAAGTTTTCCAATTTCATATTGTTCTGGGGCGAAATCCGAGGGGTCCTCTCGACCTTGCTATTCCTGATCATGGTTCGACTCCAAGGAAGGTGGAGGATCGTCTGGTTGATCTACAGTCCATTCATGCGACAGTCAAGGCAAACTTGGAGGAAGCATATGCTCAATACAAGTTGCACGCGGATCAGCCTAGGCGAGATGTCCAGTTTGAGGTAGGTGATTTGGTTTGGGTCTCTCTATCCAGAGAACGATATCCTACTGGTGAATATCACAAGCTTAAGGACCGGAAGGTTGGACCATGCCAAATCTTGGAGAAACTTGGCGTTAATACTTACCAAGTAGAGTTACCGGACGAGTTCAGCATCTCCAATATGTTTAATGTGCAGCATCTCACGGCATTCCATGGAGATAATTCCAGCTTGAGGACAAGCTCCGCTTAAGAGGGGGAGCTTGACGCAGAGCTGGTTGCAGGTCCACGTGGTTCGGAAGCGGTTCAGCAAGTTTCGGCTCCACCATCAGCTCCACGATGTTCAGAACATTTGAAGAAGAAGACATGAGTTGTTAAAATGCCAAATTAGTGTCGAGCACATTTCCCGAGGCAACTGAGACGAGCTCGGATCGAGTGACCCGGAATGGCCCAACAAACCAAAGTCACTGTCTTGTTGTGATGTAAGGCATTTTTTGGCCTTTTGGAGTCGTTTCGATGATGTTTTGGGCAATTTACTGTTTTAGTGGCAGTTTCATAATTTTACAGCTTTTAGTGACTGTTTTGTAATTTACTGTTTTCTAGGGGTATTTTTGCAATTTCTTTATTATTATTTTCCGATTAGGGTTAGGTTTTTGTTTTCGGCTTTAAGAATAGCTTTCGTTGGCCGATTTGGGGAGCTTTTGATGAATTGAAGTTTTTTTGTTTTGGAATTTCACAATTTCCGAATTTTGTCCCATATTTTGTTTCTTTGCTTGATTCAATTTTCGTCTTCTAACTAGTTGTCTGAAGTTTGATTAGAGGGAATTATTGAATCGGGTTTTTTCTTTTCTTCGTTTCTTGTTTTAAAGTTTCTGACAAGAACGAATTTTTCCATTTCGACTTCCGACTGCGTCAGGAGCTGATTAAGATAGTAGATCTACCCAACAAAAGTTATTTATATATCTGAGCCTTTAGACATAGAAAACGGTTACAAATAAGATGAGTCTGATACGATCATTTTTTGCAAAATTATTTTTGTTTTCGCTACGCGATTTCTAACAGTTTTAAAGAAGAAAAGATATTAAAGGTTACTTGTTGATCATTCACTCTCATAGTCAACTCACCTGCCTGAACATCAATTAACATGCTCCCAGTAGCTAAGAAATGTCTTCCCAAAACTATTGGGACATCTTTATCCTCCTCCATGTCAAGAATGATAAAATCTGCAAGGAGAATGAATTTATCTACCTTGATGAGAACATCTTCAATCACTCCTTTTGTATAGTTCAATGTTCGATCTGCCATTTGTAAAGTGACTTATGTAGGTCTAATCTCTCCCAAGCCTATCTTTTTAGCAATAGACAAAGGCATAAGATTAAACTCGCACCTAAATCACAAAGAGCTTTACGAGAAAATTGAGAACCAATCATAATAGGAATAGTAAAACTCCCTAGATCCTTCAGCTTAGGTGGAAGTATCCTTTGAATGATTGCACTACATTCCTCTATGAGTGCCACAGTTTGGTAATCTCCTAGCCTTCTTCTTTTGGATAGGATGTCCTACATGAACTTCACTTAGCTAGGCACTTGTTCTAAAGCTTCTATAAAATGAATGTTAATTGAAAGTTTCTTAAATACCTATAGAAACTTCTCAAATTGTTTGTGCATCTTTTTCTTTTGCAGCCTTTAAGGGAATGGTGAAGGTGGATATTCGGGATAAAGCTCTTCCTCTGGTGATTTTTCGGCAATTGGCTCCTTTTCAACTTCTTCCTTGTTTTGAAGTTGTCCCTTTTTACCCTCCACGGATGCATCATTATTTTCCTAATCTCCACTTGGAATTGTTTTACTTGTTCTCAAAGTAATAGCATTACGATCAGAAGGAGATTTACTATCTGAAAGAAGATTACCTGGAGATCTATTATGCATTGCTTGAACAAGTTGACCCATTTATTATTCTAGAGTCTTCAAGCGTGCTTCAGATGATACCATGTATTGCTGTAACAAATCCTCTATACTTGCCTTCTTTGTCACTTGTTGTTCTTGCCAATGTTGCTGTTGTCTTTGAAATACTAGAGGAGTAGCTTGTCTTTGCTAAAAAGAATTATCAGAATTGTTTCTCCAAGAAAAATTAGGATGATTTCGCCAACCAGGATTATATGTGTTAGAATAAGGATTATTTTGCCTATTTCCCACAAAATTGACTCCTTTAGAATTACTAGGACATTGGAAACTATTATGATTATCACAACAGATATCACAAACAGCTAAAATATGAGAAGGGTTAGAGGAACCTAAAGACTTACTTTTTCCTTCTGCTACTTCCTTTCATAGGGCTACTAATTCAGCTGCCATCTCAGTAATAGCATCAACTTCCAACATACCTGCAGTTCGGGGTTGAGCTTTTCATCTGTGTGCCATAGTTTTTCTCCTGAGGCTGTGTCTTCAATGATCTTTAATGCATCCTTAGTATCCTTAATCAATATGTTCCCATTGGCAACTGCATTAAGCATCTTCTTGTCTATTTGAGTTAGTTTAAAAAAACTTTCCAATTGCAACCATTCAGAAGTCTAATGATGAGGACACTTTTTCAGCATTCCCTTAAACCGTTCCCAAGCCTCGTACAAAGATTCCTGCTTTTGCTGCTTAAAATTCTAAATTTCGTTTCTTAATTATGCAGTTTTAGCAAGTGGGAAAAACTTAGCCAAAAACAAATTCATTAGTTCATCCCAAGTAGTAATAGATTCATCAGGTAAACCATCTAACTAATCTACAGCCTTACCGGCTAATGAAAAAGGAAAGAGACGTAACCTGATAGCATCAAAGGACACATTGTTGAATTTGAATGTTTCTATCAACTTCATGAAAGTTTTGACATGCTTCGTTGGATCCTCCTTATCACCACCATAGAATTGATGGTTCTCCATCATCTGGATCATTGCAAGCTTGATTTCAGATTTGTTAGCTGCAATGTTTGGTGCATTGATGCTCAACTTCAAGGAATCAATGCTTGGTGTGGTATAATCCAAGATAGATTTATGTTCATTCCTTTGGTCAGCCATGTTGTCTTCTTCCTTTATGACCTCTTGTTTGAGTTTGCTCGCAATTTTGTTGATCTCCAAATCTAAAGGTAGCAGCCTTGATTTTTTACTTCGAAGTGCGTGCCTATCCAGAATATTCTGAAAAATAAAGAAAAAGAAGAAATAGAAAAGATTTGATCTTGGAATATTATTGAAACGTATATGTTAGCACCTATTTGAATAAAAACTCCCCGGCAACAACGCCAAAAATTGTTAGCTAATATGCACACGTAATTATACGTATTGTTAACAAGTAATAAAGTGATCAAATGAGTATCATCCTACAGATTATTATTGAAATGTATATGTTGGAATAATATCTTGGAATATTATTTAAACGTATATGTTAGCACCTATTTGAATAAAAACTCCCTGGCAACAAAAAATTGTTAGCTAATATGCACACGTTAGCTAATAGCTAAAATTGTTAGCTAATATCTTAATATCACTAAGATATTAGTGATCAATAATATCTTGGAATATTATTGAAACGTATATGTTAGCACCTATTTGAATAAAAACTTCCCGGCAACAATGCCAAAAATTGTTAGCTAATATGCACACGTAATTATACTATTGTTAACAAGTAATAAAGTGATCAAATGAGTATCATCCCACAGAGAGTTGATTAATAAAAACAAGTACTAATCACTAACAAACAATTTTCTTCCAAGTCAAAGGAATCAAAAGGTAGAATATTTTAGATTTAAAACTAAAAGAAAGCAATAAAAATATTTTAGAAATGTTTGGATAAAAAGCCTAGGATTACAATTTCATCAAAGACAAATTAAAGTGAGAAAAATCCTTTTCAACAAATAATAATTATGCAAATTGATTAACCGTAACACATAAATTCCTTTAATTCTCTTTCAAGATATTAAAGAACTTACCCAATCAATTACAAAAGTTATATGTCTATGCTTATGCAAAAAGAATGAGTAAATGAAGACAAGTCACAATATGGTTAACTAATGTAACTAGGTGCATGTCTATTAGAATTACGAATAAAATTAACTCATCACAAGTCACTTCTAACAAGAGTTATTTGTTCATAGACCTAAAAACCAAAAGTTCTCTTTCAATTCCAAAAGTTTTTGTCAAATAAAAATATGGCCAATCTTCTTAACAAATAAACCATTAAAGCATAATCACCATATGAAGAAATAAGATTTAACTCAAAGAAATTGACTAAGAATCCATTGCAATCCTAGAACAAATTAACTAGCTACTCATCATCATCTCAAAACAATAAAAGATAAAAAGAGAGAACAAGAACAATGAGAGGTGAGATGGTATGAGATGTGTTGTGGTTGTCTCGAAAACTACCCTATTTATAGATCTAAAACTAAACTAACTATTACAAAAAAAAAGTAATTTCCTAATAAGAATAGGAAGTAGTTTTCCACTTTGACTTTGTCTTCTAGAATTTTGAATTTAAGCAACTCCTAATTCTTCTTCTTCTTCTCGCCTTCTAATTCCTCCAAGAATCCTCCAAATAGTCGTCTTCTTGAATTAGGATTCTCCTTTCTCCCTAAATTCCACTTTTGCCCTTTTTCAATCCTTTTTCATAAAAATTCCTACAATAAAAGAAATAGATATGAGAGTAAATATATTCCAGAAATTGGCATAAAATAACTAGAATTATCAATAAATAATTCATTAAAAATCATATAAAACTAGTTATTTTATTGCCTTATCAAGAGTCAAGGATAGAATCCTTCTCTTCTAATTCCACTTTATTGGAACCCTTAGTGCTTATTCTTTCCTCATATTCCAAGTATCTAGCATTAGTGCTAATAAACACTTTTTACTCTTTTGGATGATAAAAATAAGCACCTCTTGTTCCTTTTGGATACCCAACAAAGTAGTATGATTCTAATCTTGATTCTAGCTTACTTCCTTTAGTTAGTACATAAGTTGGACAACCCCATATTTTGAGACGTCTTAGACCAGGCTTTCGTCCAGTCCACATCTCTTAGGGAGTCTAAGGTACAGACTTGGAAGGCACCAAGATCAAAATAAATGTTGCCGATTGTAATGCATATCCCTAAAGAGAAATGGGAAGAGATGCATGAGACATCATGCTTTTAAGCATGTCTAATAATGTCCTATTTCTCCTTTCGACTACACCATTTTGCTGGGGTGTCAATAGTGCAGTTAATTGAGAAACAATATCGTGATGTACTCAGTAATCCTCGAATTTACCGAGAAGATACTCTCCACCATGATCTGACCTTAACGCCTTGATTTGCTTACCTATTTAACTCTCCACTTTAGCCTTAAACTCTTTGAATTTATCAAAAAAGTCGAACTCATACCTCATCAAGTAATCATAACCAAAACATGAGTAGTCATCAGTAAAAGTGATGGGGTACTCATACCCACCTCTAGCTGATGTACTCATTATCCACAAACATCACTATGGACAAGGCTTAATACTTCCTAGGCCCTTGCAACCTTTTGGTTAATGGCCTTTTGGTCATTTTTCCCATCAAGCAAGATTCACGCGCAGGCCACTCTTCCAAATCTAATAAGCCCAAAGACCCATCATGGATAAGCCTTTGAATCTGTTTAGCATTAATATACCCTAACCTTAAGTGTCATAAGTAAGAGTCATTATTAGATGGAGTCTTTCTTTTCCCTTGTTCCAATTGTTCAACATTATTTGCTTGATAAGGAATAGGATTTAAATGAAACAAGTTACCATATGAACTACCAAAACAAATAACCGTACCATTTCTACTGATAGTGCAACCAGAATGGAATGAAATGGAATAACCATCTTTTATTAACATAGAAACAGAAATCAAATTTTGTTTAAAGTTTTGGACATAAAGAACATCATTTAAAACCAAAAACCTATTCTTCTCAAAATAAATGTGAACATCTCCCACTACTTCAGATCATACTTTAGCTCCATCGCCAACAAGCAATCCATGCTCTCCTTTACTTAGTCTCCTTATCCTTCTAAACCCCTGTCAAGAATTACGGACATGGTTAGTGGCTCCTGAATCAACTATCCAAGTAGGAATAGATCCAAATATCATAATAGATTCAAGATAAAGAACAATACCTCTGGAAACACGAGCTAAGTACTTGGGACAGCTTGTCTTCTAGTGACCTTTTTGGCCACAAAAGAAGCATTTCCCTTTGGGATTAGCATTGGGCTTCTTCTCTGGAGCTGAAACTTGGGTCTTTGGTTGACCCGATGGCTTGTTCTTCTTCTTCTTGAACCTCTTAGGTTGAGGCCTAAGTCCAGATGAAGAACTGCGAGTAAGGAGAGAACTAGAAGTGGGCCTCACAATTTTCTCAACTACCTGTAGTCCATTCATCAGCTCAGAAAGTGTAAAATCAAGCTTATTCATGTTATAATTAAGCTTGAACTGAGAAAACAAACTTGGCAATGATTCTAAAATCATGTCATTCTTAGTCTCCCAATCGAAATCCGCCCCTAGAGATTTGACTTCATCGAAGGCTACCATCATCTTAAGCATGTGCTCTCAGACTGGCATCCCCTCAACCATGTTAGTGTTCATGATGACTCTTATAGCCTCTTGCCTTGGAGGCCGGCTTTTGTCAAAGAACATCTCTCTAAGGGATAGGTTGATTTCTTTCACAATATCCATGTTCTCTTGTTAAGCTTGCAACACATTGCTCATGGAAGCTAATATATAACACATTGCCCACAGGTTAGCTTTCTGCCATTTGGCATGGGTAGCCTTTTCCTCAAGAATGGAATCATCCCCAACGATAGGGCAGGGGTTGGTGAGAACATAGTTGTACTCTTCGACAGTGAGTACTATGTTCTTATTCCTTTTCCAATCCGCATAGTTTGGTCCAATTAACTTATTCTACTTGAGAATAACGAACAAGGGACTGAAGGAACTTCCACCCTACATTAGTTCTATAGTTTATGAAAAAACACTTAATGAGAAATTGATTGAATAAATAAACACATAATCATACAATTTAATAAGCAAATAAGTCACATTGTTCTTTTCATATTATCTTAGATTATAGTTCATCCTTAGACTATAATCTATAATATGTTGGCTTAGCATATTGATCTATGTAACAAATACAACAATACCTAATGACCAATCCGGTTCTTAAAAAAACACAACAAAGCTTCGTAGGAAGGTTAATGCTTTTCTAAGTTGAGTGTATAACCATCACTTACTAAAATCTTTTAGTTAATCAGCCTAGAGAAGTTCCAACGATTGGTTGGCCACTCTCATGATAAACTATGGATGATCTAGTGTTAATGCCTCCAACGATGAGTTGGCCAACAAAAACACTTATCTTCAAAAATAGCTTTTAATTTTTCGGCTAATATTTAGGTTCTTATGGACAATCATCCTATTGGGAGGCAAACACAGGTGACGCGAGAAAGCCATAACCTATTAACACAAATAAGTAATGGAAACCATGAGTTTAGATTAAACTCTCTCCCATTCAATCTTTTAAAATGAGGATTATAAAATATAGTTTAGGTTTTATGTCTTAAGAAAATATAACTTTGTTGTATTCCTCTGTCAAAAGTGTGAACCTTTCAACAAATATAATTATAAGTTATCAATTCTTATAAAACTATATATTTTTATTAATTCTTTAAAATTTGTAGTCTATGCTATATCTATTTAGAAATAATAGTCCATAATTATATTTCTATGTCAAGAATAAAACCCTTTGAAAAATATAATTATTGGGGCTATATCTTATATCCAAAATAACCATACTAATTTTAAAAAATATTATTCTTATAACTATTATCTTGAATTTTTTAGTTACAAAAACTAAATCAAATAATTATATTAATATTCCTAATCTAGGTTACCGATAGGAATAAAAAATGTCACCTAAAGTATCATAAAACAAAACATTTAATATAATTTATGCTTTTATTATTTTAAACCTATGTGACCAATTAATCAAATAAAATGATTAATTTGTGATTTTGTTTATTTCCTGAGATAGCTTCTATTTATTTTCATACTCTCATAATATCACTAAGATATAAAAGCATAATAAATAAATACATAAAGCAATTGGTTCAAAATACTTTAATTAAAACTCTTAATGGGCTAAAAAAAAAGAAGCCCAAAATTTAGAAAAAAGAAATCAGGCCCATATCTTCCAAAGGGTGAAACAAAACCCTCAGTAGGCTTTCGCCAAACCATCTTCCTCAGGCTGTCCCTAGACAAGGAATTGTTGACCAGAAGGCAACCTTGCCTGCATGAATCTTCTTGGTCGCCGCAACCTTCCGCAGCAAGTACCAGATGTAACAAACTGCAATCAGACCTGTGCGAGCGCGGCTGCCTAATCCAGCAATTCCGACGACATGAGGCTCAGTGGCTGGTTCACTCGACGGCCTCCTGATCTGCCCGATTGTCCAAGCGTTGTCTGCACAGATTTGCTATGCCCCTGTCTACAGCATGCTGGAGGAAAAAACAAGGCCGCTGCTGCTTGTTGTTTACACCACGCCGTCTGCAACCCAGGTTTTCTCAAGGACTGTCTGCAGGGGCGCCTGGCCGTTCGTTCGCGGGCAATCGCTTGAACAGATCTGCTGGCTGCTCTGTTGCTGAGAATTGTTTCACCCTTCTGCCTCCAGGTTTGTGCATTCGCCTATCATCGCTTGTCGTTGCCTCAGTTTCTGCCTGCTGAAACCTTAGTCTGGGCGCTCATGCCTTGCCTGCACACGTCTGCTGGGCTGGCAGAATTCCTGGTTGGCTGCTGTCTCGGCCAGTTCTGTGTATTTTGGCAGATGGCTCCTGCTCCGGCCACCCTCAGGTTACATTCTGGCTACTGATTTTCTGCTTCCGGCAACGAACTGGGCTGCTCCAGCAATTTTTCTACTCCGACCAGTTTTTCCTGCGACTCATAAATTAAATGACAGAAAAATTAAAATAAAAGAGTTTACGAAATACCTATACCTCTAACGACGAGGTTTAGAATACATTCATTAATTGTACATTTTCTTATGCCTCCAAGAAATCTAATTAGAATCTTTTAATATCAAGGAAATAGACCTCGAAATCACTGGAAACAAGATCCAAATCATATGATTAAAATGTTTTACAGGCAAATGAGTTTGATTACTTTAACTTTATCCAAATTTATTGACCTAAAGTCTTCTAATCTATTCCCTATGAATAGTCTAACTTAACTAACGGAAATAAGAAAATGGAATTTTCTTTTCTTGAGTGGAGGCTCTAAAATAAATAAATAAATAAATATATAGATGTATTGGAATTCTCTTTTTAGAAAATTACGTCTGTTCAGAAGATAGGGATTAGAAAGACTTAATTCTAATTACTGGAAATAATAGGTTATAACTTAATTTTGATTTAAACTTCAATACCATATTATGTTAAATGTCTCAGCGCATAGAAATAATTCAAACAATAAATCAATTTTATTACATCAAGAATTATAGAAAATTGTAGTCTTTTATAGCATAAATCAAACAACACCTTCAACCACATTTCTCCAACTAGACTCATTCACAAATTACTAACTAGAATATATGAATCCCAACTATTTTGGGGCAATTGAAGCAAACAATCGAATGCTAGCAATGACTATACCTATATTAGTAACTCATTTTTAAATGCTCAACTGCTTTGATAAATTGTTCATCTCTACTTCGAACTTATTGATCTTCTAAAGCAAACCCTTGACAACCCGAGTCGATCCATGGTTTGTTGGAGGCATCAACCCACTCATAAAAGACACAACCTTCATCACCCTCAATTCATACACCAAAAAACAAAACAAAAAAATACAGAGAGAAGAAAATCATATATCCATATGTGAGAAGTAAATATAAGATGAGGAAATTAATTTGATTTGAATGTCTTACCCGGTAGTTGTCCCAGCCAAGGAATCTTTTTCCTGGGTTTGAATCGATCCAAGAAGTACAGATTGAAGTGGATTTCCATGGTAGCAACTCCTCTCATAGACCATTGGTTGTGAGGATGACTCTCATAGAAGTGGGTTTCATTCCAGAAGTCATATTTTGGGAACAAACATTTCATTTTGGCAGGAATGAACTGTGAGTGACCATTTTTGCCATTGAAATAAATGAGTATGTAGGTTACAGGTTCGGGGGATATTATCGTGAGGTATAAAACGATGAAGGTAAATTCATTGTGAATTGACTTAGAGGAAATGAAAGGAAATCCATTCTTGGTTGTTGGATGGCGATTTGGAGGTAAAGAGGATTCGAAGTTTTGGGTCATATTATTCATTCTAGAAGTTTGATTCGGGGAACAAATATTTTATAGTTTTGTGACGATGAACTTTGGTGAGCATTCTTGCCGCTGAAATAAAGGTACATGTAGATGAGAAAAGTGATCGGATGCTTCCAGGGGATATGATGGTAGGATATAAAAGGATGAATGTAAATTGATTGTGTATATAAATAGATAAAAGAAAGATTATAGTTATTTTGAGAGATACCTAAATATTTTTCCTCACAAAATCATAGGAAATTTTTGTGATAGATTTCCCCCCACGAAATCATCAATAATTTTCAAGGGAATTTCCTCAACAAATCCATCCAAAAAAAAAAAATTTATGGCAGAAATTCCATCACAATTCTTTCACTAACTAAGAGAGAATTTGATATTTAAAAATCTAATTAAATGTTATATAAAATTAAGCTTTGTTAACTAAAAGAGAATAATAAATGAAATTTTAATAAAAAAAATAGAATAATAATAATAATTCTAATTAAAACAACCATAATCATTATTACATTAAAAGAAATGTTTCGACATCAAATACAATAATACAAATTAATACAATTAAAATACAAAGTCCGCAGAAAAGTAGAAAAATATAAAATGTCTAAATATCAAGATCATCATCACTAGACTCATCATCTTTTCCCATTATAGGTAACTCTCTCGACATCTCTAGTTGTCTCGACATCATTGGAAGAACTAGATTGAATCACATGTGAATTTATAAAGATATTGAATGCTCCAATAAATAATAATAAAGCCTGCAAATGTAAGATTTAGAATTTAAATTATAATAAAGCTTGCATAGAATACCAGTGGGAAAATAGAATCAAATAAAGAACATCTTGGAAGAAAGATACTTATGAATTCATTACAACAGTAAGGAAAACTTAAATTATGATAATCCTTAAGTTTTTCTTGATCCTTTTGGAGGGTTGAGCAGGAATAGGAAAATTTCTGGTTTGCTTATCAAGTAGAAAGAAAATGAGGGCAGGACAGTCACTAAATGCTTAGAATTATAGAATATAAAATGACAACAAATGACTTATCATTAGGGAGAGGAAGGATGTATTTCTTATATGAAAGACATGAAGCCAAAGGTTTCTTTAATGTTTTAAGCAAAGGAATATACATGTTTTTAGTGGTGGAGTTTAGTTTAAAATGAATATGATATTTTACAGAGACATCCATAAACAAGATTGATGACACCGGGTCCGCCTTATCAGTGTACTCACACAATGTATTAGGCCTTTTAGAACGTTAAAAGATTTTAAAAAAGGGATGGTGCATGTATCAAATGCACCACGCCCATAATCGCAACCTCTGCAAAAGCAAGCTCATTTATGGACTAATTTTTCAAATTTTGCCCAAACAGAGCAAAAGCCCCATCAAAGTCTATCATAATTTGAGTTTCGTCACAATGCATATAATATGAAAATATTATTGATGGGTGAAACGGATACCACTCAGACAAATCAACCTAAATGGGTAGGACTCGGACAAAAGTCAACCTAAATGGGCCGAAGGCCCCATTCCCTCAATACTTGAAAGTCTGACTCGTAAAGTCAACGAGGACATGTGGGTAGCAACCAGCTACCACCAACCTCCTGGGTCACCGACCTCTTAAATAAGCTCAAGCAAAGGTCTTACCAAACCCCGACCTTCGACCTTGTAAGCTCCAATCTGACTCATAAATCTTCCATGCCATGACCAACGGTGCACGACTCCTAACAACTCCCATGAGCCAAGGATCACTCAGCGGGACCTCACCAAAAGAGATGTTCGAGACTCTCAACATCCACGGGGAAGGTCACGAAGTTCATCTGAAGGTCCGTTAGCGAGCTCGTAACTCTCAATAAAGACATGAATGGCAAGATATCTCATCCAAGGGAAACTCCATGATTTTGGGAGCAATTGGTTTGATTCGACAGAATCCCACTGTTATCTTGATTGCCTACTATTGCACAATAAAGAGCCCCAATCTAGGAGGTAACGAATTTTTTTCGCTTTTACTTAATCAAAATACATAATCAGTCTATGGACTAAGGAATTCTAAACAACACATAATAGAATAGTCTCCCAGAGAACTGTTCTTACCCCAAATTACTCTCAAAATACTGATTTAGGCATCGAAACTCTTCCCTGGGTGACAGTCCACTCCGGTGACCATATTCTCTTCATTTTCTTAGGATGCTGACCTCAGAAGTCATCAGGATCTATGGAGTGACCCAGAGTTCATTTTGGAACCACTTTTGGCGCCGTCTCTGGGAAGTTGTGAAACAAAAAGCCTAGCTTTATTTCCTAGTTCCAAGAAAAAAAAAGGGTAATCCGGATGACTCAGTCTCAACCGTCATGTGTTTAGCCGCCTCGCCATGACAGGCCACATAGCAAAACGCAATTGCACACTAGCGAAATTGTGCCAGAAATGCTACCATCGGTGCAGGTTACCGACAATAATAATCCAAGGCCTATCACTCAACAGGATCAACAGCGGCCAACATAATCTGGCCCATCCCGGAGGGTCCCAGCCAACCCTCCACCTATGCAAGAAAGGCTTGAGCAAGGACACCCTAATCCCATTGCCAATGGCAACAATTCTAGGTCGTAGAGATCCAGGAGGACCCAGATATCGATGCTGGCAGACCTCATAGAATGAATGGTGGTGGCCTTGGAGGGAATTTCCAGCAGAGGAGATTACGTATCCACTGGATTTACTCCAGTTCCCTCCCAGAGGGATTCGCGACCACCCAGCCAAACCAACTTCAGCCTTCAAAAGCAACGAACAATCTCCGACTTGATGAACAAGTCTAGAAGCAAGTCGAGAACAAGAAAGGTCACAAAAGGGAAGAACCCGGCCTGTGACCAACCTTAGAGAGACCCTCAACAATGGAAGGGGCTATGATTTAAGAAATAAGCTCAACCGAGTAGCCATCTCACTGAGTCAAGGACAAGATACAGTCCCTGACGTAGCCTGATCGAAATGACAGGCGATAAGGCTCGAAGGGTAGTGATGAGGACATCAACCAAGATAGACAGAGCAGTTTGGACTACCAAATTACACCGGCCAAGCCCACGCCAAGCAGTCCATGAAGGTCCAAGCGACTGCAAGAAAAATAAGCCTAATCCGGACTGATTTGGACCTTTTACCTCGGGATGCGGGTCAGACCAACTGTCTCAAAATGGGCCGAAACCGGATGACTAGAAACGAGCCACTGAGAAATACCCATTGCTTTGGCATGACGTACGCCGTTTTTCGGCCATCCAGGATCGTCTTGATAGGTTTTCGTGCATTTTTATACTTTTCAGGTTTTTTCTAATAATTTAGGGATATTTTTGTAATTTCATTGTTTTTCTGATTTCCAACTAGGATTAGGTTTTAATTTCCAAATTGTTTTTCAATTAGGTTTAGGGCGGATTTAGGTCTTTAAATACGAGCCGTTTGTCTTAGTTTTAGACAGCTTTGTTTTTCGACATTATTCCAGGAATCGAATTCCTTTTTTTCTCTTTACTTTTGGTTTTGAATTGCCATTCAAGTTAGGCCAAAATCGTGAGTGATCACACTAAACATCCCTTTTCCATTTGCCTGTTCGGTTTATCGCGGACGATTCTCGTCGTCCTGCATCAAATTGGTATCAGAGCCTTGATTCCGCAGAGTTGATTTCCACAGGTCTTGATTCCGTTTCCGTTTTCATTTTCAAAATAGAGCAAAACAACGCGGAACCGTCTCTTCATGATGTGATGGAGTTGCTGCAGGCCACCTTAGCACACTTGAAGGTGCAAAATCGTGTTGAGCCACCGGCGCAGGAGGAGCAGCCGCACAATAAAGAAATCATTCCACCTAGGAACGTCGACTGCCAACAATATCAAGAGGCAAATTCAAGCAGATGGGAGGCTGGCTTTTTGATCGAAATTCCGGAGCTCCCAGGGGGGTTGAATCCAGACGAATACATCGACTGGACTTAGCAGGTTGATGATGTTTTCCACCTAAAGGAGGTCTAGATAAACAAGCGTCACTTGTTACAATTTGGTTCAAAGACAGAGTTGTGTCTTGGTGGCATGACAAGCACTACAAGAGGTACATGGATGGGAGGTTGCCAATCGATTCGTGGGCAGCCTTGAAGCAGCAGATGAACAAAGAGTTTCTGCCGCCAAATCACGAACAAGTAACATATGCAAAGCTCCATGGATTGACGCAAGGAAGTTGTACTGTTGAGGAATATACAATTGATTTCTATCGACTAGTGGCTAGGAATTAGTTAGTAGAGGCAGAACTGAGGTTAGTCACCATGTATTTGCACGGGTTGAGATTGCCAATACAGGATGAATTGTCGATTCACAGCATAAACAGTGTGGGAGAAGAGCACATGAAAGCATAGGCAGTTGAGCAAAGGTTCATGCAAAACTGAGGATTTTATGGCAGAGGAAATTTGACACCAAGCCAAGGGTCGGGACAGAGTTCAGGCAGTAGGGTTGCTCCTCCTGTAGGGAAAAAGCCAAATTTTCCACCACCTCCCAGAGCCCCATTACCGAATGTAGCTTTGGGTTCCCAATAGAAAATAGGCAGTAACCGAGCCAGTATCCGCTATCACAAGTATCAGAGTTTAGGGCATTATGCCAATGAGTGCCCTAAGGCCCGAGATCAGCTTTACATGGAAGAACGAATGGAGAGGAATATGCTCAAGAGTTCCTAGAGGACAAGGAGTTTGAGGAAGATATTTGCTTAGTTGATCTTAATTGTATCCAGTGTGATAGTTTGGTAATGCGTAGGATATGTTTTGCGTCCATGACAAGTGAGGATTGGCGACGGCATGACATTTTTGCGGCCAAGTGCCTTGTGGCTGGAAAAACTTGTAAAGTGATTATCGATTCCTGTAGTTGAGAGAATGTGATTACTGAAGAGGCTATGAAGAAATACGAATTAGCAACCGTACCCCATCCTCACCCCTAAAAGCTCGATTGGGTGAATAGAGATGTTGATATTCAGGTCAGCAAGCGCTGCAAGGTTCATCTCTCCTTTGGTCCAAGATATGAGATAACAATAGTGGCTGATGTGGTTCCTATGGATGAGACACATATTATCTTGGGGTGTCCTTGGCAGTTTGATAACCGAGCAATGTACAATGGGTACACTCAGGAGTTGAGAAAAGTGATCCTGAAGCCACTTCAGAAGAATACCGACCAGAAGGCAATGATTTGTCAACCAAGCCGAGAGTTTGACGAGAGCCTGGACGGAGAGGATGTCTGTTTTTCCGTGGTGAATACATCCGAGAGTTTCGGCCAGGAGCAACCAAAGGTGCCAGGGGAGCTGCGGAAGGTGCTGGACGGTTTTCAGGATGTGATTCCGAGCGACTTGCCACCCGGATTGCCACCAATAAGAGATATCCAACATGTGATTGATCTGATTCCGGGCTCGGTGTTGCCGAATAAAGCACATTACAGGATGACTCCACAGCAACATGATGAGCTGAAACGACAAGTCCAGGAACTTCTGGAAAAGTTATTTGTCCGAGAGAGCATTAGCCCATGTGCGGTGCCAGCATTATTAGTACCAAAGAATGATGGTTCTTGGCAGATGTGTGTCAACAATAAAAGCAATCAACCGAATTACTATCAAGTATCGGTTCCCCATACCGAGGCTTGATGATATGCTTGATCAGTTGAGTGGTGCATCTATATTCACAAAGATTGATTTGAAGAGTGGATACTATCAGATTCGGATCAAGCCGGGTGACAAGTGGACGACAACCTTCAAGACGAAAGAGGAGTTGTACGAATGGTTGGTGATGCCATTCAGGTTGTCAAATGTCGTCAAGTACTTTCATGCGGGTCATGAACCAAGTTTTGAGACCTTTTCTCAGTACTTTCGTTGTGGTGTACTTTGATGATATTCTGATATATAGTAAATTTGTTGATGAGCATGTTGGGCATGTGGAACAAGTCCTTACTGTTTTCATGAGCATAAATTGTTTGCTAATCCTAGTAAATGTGTATGGATGGTTGAGAGACTTGTGTTTCTGGGATATGTGGTGATGGGAGATGGCATTTTGCTGGATGAAGGGAAAGTGTAGGCCATTGTGGATTGGCCATCACCTACTACCGTGACAGAGTTAAGGTCTTTCTTAGGCCTTGTAGACGCGATTTGTCAGGAGATACAGCGAGGTAGTTGCACCCTTGACGGAATTGCTAAAAGCTTTTGAAGTACTGAAGGATCGATTGACACAAGCTCCTTTGTTGGTATAGCCAAATTTTGACAAGCTATTTGAGGGTGACTATGAAGTGTCGAAGAAAGGTATTGGGGCTATTCTAAGTCAAGAAGGGAAGCCAGTGGCTTATTACAATGAGAAACTAAGTGGAGCGAAATTAACCTACTCAGTTTATGACCTCGAGCTGTATGCCATTGTGAAGTCATTGCAGCATTGGCGATATTACCTGTTATAGAGGGAATTTGTGCTGTTTTCTAACCATCAGGCATTGAAGTATTTGCAGGGATAGCACACGCAAAGTGGGTAAGCGTTTTGCAAGAAGACCGGTTTAGTATTCGACATAAATCTGGCACTCTGAACAGGGTAACTGATGCCTTGAGCAAAAAGATCTTGTTGATTACTGCAATGCAGGTGTATGTCCGAGCAGATGATCATTTTGGAGGTATTGTAGCCGAAGTTGAGAGTGGAAGCCGAACTGATTTCATTCTTCATGATGGGTTTCTGTTCAAAGGTAATTGTTCGTGCGTCTTAGATACTTCTCTACTCATGTTGATTATACAAGAATTGCATAATCAAGGACATTTTGGTCGAGATAAAACAACTTGGCTAGTGCATCGGAGATTTTATTGGCCAGGACTTGACAAAGATGTCAAGATATATGTAAGAAGGTGTCGTGTCTCTCAAGAGGCGAAGGGGACAGATACAAATCAGGGACTGTACATTCCATTGCCAATACCGGATGAGTCGTGGAAGGATGTCTCCATGGATTTTGTAGTAGGATTGTCGTAGACAACTAAGGAGCTGGATTCAATAAAGGTGGTTGTTGATCGATTTATCAAGATGAGTTGCTTCAATCCGTGCAACACAGCATTGGATGCATCTAAAGTGGCTGATCTATATTTTTCTGGGGTTGTTCGACACTATGGGTTGCCATCGTCGATAGTTTCGGATAGGGGCAACAAGTTTATAGGGCATTATTGGCAAGAGTTGTGAAAGAAACTTGGCACGAAATTAACCTTCAACGGCCCATATCATCCCCAAACTGACGGGCAAACTGAGGTTGTCAACCAGAGTATTGGGAATTTGTTACGAGCAAATGTCCATGCATTCAGAAGTTGGGATCTTTGCTTTTCGAAAATTGAATTTGAAGTTAATTTGCCGGTGAATCGATCTACAAGGTTCGCACCATTCCAAGTGTTGTATGGGTTTCTACCGGGAGGTTCGCTTGACCTTCTCCCTATCGACAGAACAGAGAAGCCAACCAAGAAGCTGGATGAACGAGTGGCTGATTTACAAGATTTACAAGCTGTTGTGAAGGCTAGACTTGAGCAAAGTTATGCCAAGTACAAGGCGATCTGGTATGGGTCTATCTGCCATGGGAAAGGTATCCACAGGGAGCTTACACCAAGTTCAAACCGAAGAGGATTGGACCTTGTCAAGTTTTGGGGAAATTTGGCGACAACGCCTATAGGGTTGAGTTGCAGGACAATATGATGTCTTTAATGTCCGTCATCAAATCCCTTATGCAAGTCAGAATTCCAGCTTAAGGACAAGCTTTTCAGAGGATGGGGAGAGTGATGAGGACATCAATCAAGATGGACAGGGTAGTTTGGACCAATAGATTACACCAACCAAGCCCACGCCTGGGAGTCCACGAAGGTCCAAGCAACTGCAAGGAAAATAGGCTTGATCCGGACTGATTTGGACCTTCTACCTCGGGATACAGGTTGGACCTATTGTCTCAAAATGGGTTGAAACTTGACTAGACGACTGCAAACGGGCCGCTGAGCAATACTCATCTCTTTGCCATGATGTACGACGTTTTTTGGCCATCCAAGATCTTCTTGATGGGTTGTCAAGCATTTCTATGTTTTTTAGGTTTTTCTAATAATTTAGGGATATTTTGGTAATTTCATTTTTTTTTCGAAATTCCGACTAGGATTAGGTTTTAATTTTCAAATTGTTTTTCAATTAGGTTTTGGGTAGATTTAGGTCTTTAAATATTGGTCGTTTGTCTTAGTTTTAGGTAGCTTTGTTTTTTGACATTATTCCGGGAATTGAATCCTTTTTTTTCTCTTTACTTTTGGTTTAGAATTACAATTCAAGTTAGGCCAAAATGGTGAGTGATCACGCAAAACATAACTTTTCTGTTTTCCTATTCAATTTATCACAGACGATTCTCGTTGTCCTGCATCAGGTAGCCCCCAATCCACTAAGGAGACCAACTCTCCTAGCCAATCAGGAGCAACAGAGCAATGTGGATCCTATCAAGCCTTCACTGTTTCTCCACAGCATCCGCACCGCTCAGATGCCACCAGGATTCAAAGCCCCACACCTAGAGGCAAAATATGATGGTATAGGTTGGCCTCAATGGCACATTGATGAGTATGTCTCCTACATGGAGATGTTCGAGTATCCCGACCACGTTAATCGCAAAGCCTTTCGGTCAACACTAACGAAAAAGGCCCAGTCCTGGTTCAAGGGCATCCCTGAAGCAAGCATCTCAAGCTGTTTGCAGCTGAAGGAGTTGTTCCTGAAGTATTATCAGAGCAGCACGAGGTGCAAAAAATACATCAACGACCTCTTTACCATTAAATAGAAGGTTGGAGAAAGCACCCGAAGCTACTACAGTCGCTTCGATGTCGAGACAGTCAAGATTAAGTAGAAAAATGATGCCATTTACATCACTGCCTTCAAACAAGGTTTGCAAGGGGGGTAAGTAGCCCTCAAGCTGGCCGAGGAGCCAGTAAAAACCACCAAGGAGCTACAGATGCTTTTTGAAAAATTGATGAAGGCTGAGGAGATAGCGGTCCAGAAGAAGATCCGTGGCTTTGCCTCAACCACTGAAAGAGACAACAAGGGGCATCCAAGGAGCCCACAAAAATCAAAAAGGGATAGAAAAGACCCTTAATTAAAAGGAGGGACCTCAAACAAGAGCAGGAAGACCATCCCTGACCTCATGACCACCCCTCTCAAAATGTCATGAGCAGAAATCCTAGTGCTCATGGAGAAAAGAGGACTCCTGAAGCCGCCCAGGCCTCTCAAGAGTCTTGTGGCCAAAAGAGACCTAGCTAAGTTCTATCACTAGCACAAGGACCATGGCCATCTCACCGAAGATTGCTTCGACCTCAAGCGGGAGATTGAGATGGTGGTGAAGGAAGGTCACTTGCAAGAATTATTGGCTAAGAATTCAGGCCCTGCGAATCCATCTCCAGCGACCCCGCACAATTAGCAACATCTGGTTGGTGAGATAAATGCCATTGAAAGGAGGTCCAAGAGAGCTCAAGGGGAAGATTCAAAACCCCTGACAGTGTCTCTCCGGATTGGCAACTTCCTGGTACTCAAAATACTGGTGGACATTAGGAGTGCTGTCAATGTCATATATTGCAAGGCATTCGACCAGAAGGGGATCGACAAGATCTCACTAATAAGGTCAGACACTACTCTGACCCGTTTCAACGACAGCACAACCTATGCTGATGGGATTCTCCGAGTCCCAACTACAGTGTATATGAGTGGCAAGGAGGTCACTAAGGTCATGGATTGGATGGTGGTCGACGACCCTGGAACTTACAATACAATCCTAGGCAGAAGGGGGGTCATGGACTTGGGAGCACAAATTTCTCTAGTCAACTACAGCATAAGAATCCAAGTTGGCGACGCTTGGATTGTCCTCGAGAGAGACAGACAGTAGGCTGAAGAATGTTACCTAGCTGTAGGTAACAAGAAGAGCTCAGCAGAGCTCAAGTAGGAGGAATGTTTTGACCTCCCGAAAGAGGATGACAACCTCCAGTTTCAGGCCGCTGGTAGAGGAGAGAAAGTTTTCCTCAACCCAAAGTTCCCTGAGAAAGGGATCAAAATTGGAGAGTTATTACCTCCAAAGATTAAAGGGAAGCTTGTGGATTCCCTCCAAGAGTACCTGAGGGTCTTCGCTAGGCAAACCAGTGACCTCGAAGGAGTGGACAGAAAAATTGCTAAACACAAGGTCAACCTCAAGCCGAGTGTCAAGCTAGTGAAATAGAAGAAAATGACCTTTGCTCTTGAGCATAATGAGGTCTTAGCAAGAGAAGTCTAAGCTCTTCTCAACACAGGAATTGTGAAAGAGGTGGTGTACCCTGAATGGCTGGCCAACCCAATTGTAGTCCAAAAGAAAAAAGGGACCTAGAGGATGTGTGTGGACTTCACCACACTTAACAAGTATTGCTAGAAGGACTCCTATCCCCTTCCAAGCATAGATCAGATGGTGGATTCTACAGCTGGATATCAGTGGTTATGCTTACTGGACGCTTACAAGTTATACCACAAAATACCAATGGCTATTGAAGACATGGAGAAAACCTCATTCATCATAAAGGTTGGGACATACTGTTATACCAAGATGCCATTCGACTTGGAAAATGCAGGGGCAGAGTTCTACCAAGCTATGCACAACGTCTTCAAAAAACAGCTCAGGAGGAACATCGAGGTTTACGTGGATGACACCATGATCAAGTCCAGGACCTCAAAAGACTTTATTGAGGACATCTGGGAAACTTTCCAAACCCTAAAAGCTGCCCACATGAAGCTCAATCTGGAGAAGTGCACATTCGGAGTCTCGGCAGGTAAATTCCTCAACTTCATGAGCTCAAAAAGAGGCATTGATGCCAACCCAGTCAAGATCAAAGCCTTGTTGGATATGGACCCTCCTAAAAAGCTCAAGGAGGTACAGTGTCTAGCAGGGAAGATGGCAGCAATGGGACGCTTCATCAGAAAAATGGTGGATAAATGGGAAAAATTTTATAATGCCATAAAGAAGCCAAAGGAGTACCAGTGGACCGAGGACTACCAAGCAGCATTCATTAAGCTGAAGGACTTCTTGGGAAAACCTCCTCAACTAGTATCTCCGAGGTCAGGAGAAGAAATATGCATGCACTTGACTGCAATGGAAAAGGTAGTCAGCTTAATGTTGTTAGTAGAAAAGTCGGTCAGCAATTCCCTATTTACTATGTTAGTTGATTGCTCCAAAGGTCCAGAGACTAGATATTCAGACCTCAAGATGTTCTTGTACCTCGTTATCATCACTTCAAGGAAGTTAAAGCCATATTTTGAAACTTTACCCAATAAGAGCTCTAACCAATTTACCACTAAAGCAAGCTCTGGCAAAGCCTAAACTATCGGGCAGAATAATGAAGTGGTCACTCGAGCTCTGGGGATATCAAGTCAAATTTGAGCCAAGGAAAGTCATCATAGCTAAAGCTCTCTCAAACTTCGTAGGAGAATGCACTAGGGCTCCACTGCAGCTCACCAGCACTTGTGAAGACAATATTTGGACCATGTATACAGTTGGCTCCACGGAGAAAAAAAATTTAGGTGCAACAATCGTACTGATCAACCCTGGGAGAGTGAGAATCCCTTACTTTGTGAAGTACAACTTCCCAACCTCAAAAAGTGAATTCAAGTATGAAGCTCTCTTAGCAAGCCTAAGACTTATAAGAGCTCTCAAAGTGCAACGACTGCATGTTAAAGCCGATTCACAAATCGTAGCCAACCAGGTCGTTGGAGAATACGAAGTTAGAGAAGATAACATGATCAAATATCTCAAAAAAGTAAGGGATAGAGTATCTAAGCTCGACTACTTCCTCATCGAGCAAATTCCCAGAAAGCAAAATTCAGAAGTAGACACACTATCCAAAGTATACCGAGAGGTAGTTGTAACAAATACCGAGCTACTTGTGGAACAATTACACTCTGCCAGTATAACTCAAGAGGAGAGTTTGGTTATAGAGAATCAGGCAAATTGGGGATATCCAATCTATAGATTCCTCAAGCATGGTGACCTCCCGAAAGACCAAAAAGAAGCTCGCCAAGTGCATAGATGGGCACCTCGCTATGTCCTAAATAGGAGATGACAAGGTATACAGAAGGTCATTCTCATGGCCATTGCCCGAATGCTTGAGTCAGGGAGAAGGCAAATATGTCATTGAAGAGGTACACAGCAGAATATGTGGATCACACATAGGACCAAAGACTCTCGCCAAGAAAATCCGGAGGATAGGATATCATTTTCCCTCAATGGTCTTAGACATTAAGAAAACCATACAGAAGTGCACGAGCTGCCAATTTCACTAGAACAAGTCACACGTGCCACCCACAAGGTACCAATCAATTAATGCATCAGTACCTTTTGATATATAGGGCATTGAAATCCTAGAACCTTTCCTAATAGGAGTGGGGGTGTAAAGTTCCTAATTATTGCCATGGAGTACTTCACCAGATGGGTTGAAGTAGAGCCAATGGCAGTAATTTCATCGCCAAAGGTTCAATCTTTCGTATGGAGGAACATTATATGCAGGTCTGTCATTCCTCGAGCTATTATCTAAGATAATGGGAGGCAATTTGTTGGCGACCCATTCAAGACCTTCTACGAAAACCTCAACATTGAGCAGAGGCTGATTTCTGTAGCTTATCCCTAAGCTAATGGATTAGCTGAGGTCACAAACAGGACCATCCTGGAAGGACTCAAGAAATGGCTCACCGAGCTCGAGAAGGAAGGTTGCAAACTTGATTGGCCAAATGAGATCCAAGTGTACTATGGGCATACAGAACCATGCCTAGAAAAGCTGTTGGAGAAACACCATTCAGCCTGTGCTTTGGGGCAGAGGTAATAATGCCAGTTGAGGTTGGAATGAAGTCTTTAAGACTGACTGAATACAATTCAGTCTTAAATGAGGGAGAGAGAAGGGCAAACCTTGACCTATTCAAAGAGGTCAAAAACAAAGCAATGGAGGAAGATAGAGTCTACAAAAGGCAAGTAACAAATTTTTTCAACAAAAGAGTGAAAGAAAGACATTTCACAGTTGGAGAAATGCTCCTTAGAAGGTCAAATTTCAGCAAACATTGGCAACTGGCCAAGCTGCAAGAAAGCTGGGAAGGACCTTATATAATCCAAGAAGTTCACAATGGAGGGAGCTAAAAGCTGGCTAATCTCAAAGGAAGACAACTCCTAAGACCTTGGAATGCTTACCACTTAAAGAAGTTCTACGTCTAAAGGTCATTTAAGACATTGCAGACCTCACTGATCTATCAATTGAGCTCGGGAAGCCGGTCAAAAGGACCCCGCCGAGCATCATGATCACCTAAACAATCCAATTTGAACAAAGTACAAATTAAAGCTAAGTGTTTTGAGCCTTATGTGCATATTATTTCTATGTTGGCTACCTTAGTGTTGGAAACAGTTTAATGCATTATGCAAGCCCAGACTGCAAATGTAAATGCAAGGCATTGACAGAAAATAAAGCTGTTGTAGAAAACAGAGGCCACAAACAGACCTTTGCAAATATTCAGTACACGTAAAAATTATAAGGAGTTAAGTGCAAAAAGTACTAGGTTATTACAACAAGAGCTCTGAAGCTACTTCCAGGGTGGGCTTTGCACAAGGGCACATTATCATCATCCTCCTCCTCCTTTTCTGGAACAGCTACAGGGTCAAAGCGGCTCAGAGGGATAGCACTTGAAGGACCTGCGAAGTATACCAACAACATAAGCAGTTAGAAGCTTCTCCAAAGATAAATAGAAAGGCTTGGAAAGGTCAAGTACCTTAGCCAAAATAAGCATGCACAAGACGGGGAAACATTTGGGCAAAGGCATCAACACCACAGAACATGGGAATACCTTCGATGGCTCGGGTGACATCCAAGACCTCCTCAACCTCAGGAGCAACCTCCATAAGTTCTTTCCCGTTCCTCGAAGGGCCCTCATCAACTTGGCCAACCTAAGCCGAGGTCTCTGCTGCAGTAACCTCTTCTAGAGAAGCTGGTTCTTGATTTTAACGTTGCCAAGGAACAAGAACAATTGACTCTAGATGATAGAGTGTGGAATCGAAGGTTGGGTTGGTCTTCATCCCCGGTTGAGTTCTCTAAGTTCATCCACCACCTCCGTGTACAATGATACCATCTGAGGCCTTATCAGAGATTGCACATACTTCTAGAAGGTGGGGACTTCCTCAAGCTTCTCCATTGAGAGGTCTCCATCCTCATCATAGAGGCCCTAAAGCTTTGCCAACTTAGCCTCGAGCTCCCTGATACGCTCCCCTTGCTCTACTTTTCTCCTATCAGCCTCATCAAAAGCTTCGGACATTGCTACACTATTAGCCCGGGTCTTCACAATTTCCTTTTGACATGCGTCGAGAAGTTTGCTAGTACAGTCAGCAGAGGCCTTGGACAGCTCAGTAGAAGCCATGAGCTCTACAACGTCCTTCTCCAAGCTTTACCTTGGCATCCTGAGCCTCGGAAATCAGGGGGAGTTTGGGCAAACTCCCGGTCCTTGCTAGCCTTCTCGGCCTGCCTTCTCAGGTGCTCGCCAAGAACAAGATGATTCTACAAAAAGGAAAGAAGGTCAACGTAGGAGTAACAATAAGATGGAATCAATTGCCAAGTTTATAGAAGGTTGAAAAAAACTTACTACAGAGTGAAGGGAGGCAGTAAACTTTTTTACGTCCTCATCAGTCAGTTGCTATAAGATTTCCTGGTCAACTAAAGGAATGCACTCCATCAAGAAGGATTGAGTGTGAGGCCACTGGAGTAGGGAGTCAGCACCTTCCATAGCAAGGTCAGGGACCCATCTTGCATTCCCCTCGAAGGAATGGGTCACCAAAAGAGTGCTCCCCAACCTGGTAAGCATTGAGGCGACCTCCTCGATGGTGCAACCTAGGAAGTCTGCTTTGGGCTCTGAAGCCATTAGGGCCTACCTCTTCCCAGACGAGCTCAAAGGACAATTCTTAGCTAGTTGGGAAGAAGGTGAAGAAGAGGAGCTAATAATCTTAATAGGCCTATCAGAAGGCCCTATCCCTGCATCCGTGGAGCTTCTTTTGGTGGTCCCCCTAGTCCTTCCCACTATTACTGCTCTCCCCTTGCCCTAGGGTATAGGAATGTTAATAGTAGGAGTCCCAGTAGAAAAAGCACTGACAATGCCCTGACCTCTACCCTTTATCGCTGGGGAAGATTTGGAAGGAAAAAGCCAAGCTAAGGCCCACATTGCTACAAGGACAAAAAAGAAAAGCTATTAGTACCGAATTGCAGTCGGTAAAAGTGAAAATTCAGCAAAAACGAGAAAGCTTCCTACCAAAAGAGGACATCCCCATAGCTTTAATAACAGAAGGAAGACTACGTTCTCCTGGGTCCCCCAATCTAGCAGGGCAAAGGAAGGATTCAGGCCAAATTGCTGCAGCACACCCCATCTTGGGCCTGTCTGAATGGACCAGGTCCATTAGGAAATCCCTATGTTCAGACTGTTCAACAGACAAGGGGGGGAGCTCGTTGAAGAATGAGCGGTTCAGGCTCCAATCCGGGTAAGGCTCAAATCGAACCAAATGATCTGGAAGACGAGCAAAAAAGATGAAGGGTTTCCACTTCCCTACAAAAGACTGAAAAAGACCTACTAGCTTATGCCGGGAGATAAACCGAAGGTACCCATAGGAAGATTTGGAGGTCGAGGAAATGAATAATTTGAAGAAACACCTAAAGAGTTCCATAGAAACTGGAACTCGATAAAAATGACAGCGACCACAGCCCGAAGAGAGTTGGGCACAATTTAGGCTAAGGAGAGGTGCCAAAAGTAGGCGAGGTCAAGAAATAGAGAATGAAAGTGAGGAAGAAGAATGCCTCCCTTAAGGCTAGAAAGTTAAAGGACTATATGTCCATCACATTTACTGTAAGGGCTCTCATGCCCTTTGACGACAACTATCTCGCCTTTTTCTAGTCCCCACTCACCGTAGTTATTAAAAACAAGATCGGGGTTTAGAGAAGGAGACATGGAATGGGCCTCTATCTCAGAAAGCTCAAAAGTTTGAGTTTTAACAGAAGGTGCCCCAGCCAACATCAAGGGAAGATAAAAGACCCCTTTTTCCCGGTCAACCGGAGAAGAAGAAGGTGCAATCTCTCCATATTAGAGGGAGGGTGTGCGAGACACAGAAGACGATGAGATTGGCACACTGGACATATTGAGACTGGGTGAAAAGATGCAAACTGAATGCTCAGGTGGAAAAGGAAGAAGAAATTCTAAGCAGAAAGCTCTATGAGTTCAAAATAATTGCAAGCCGGATAAAGGTTTAAGTAAATTATAAAATTTGGTGGTATCCAGGAATAAGGAAACCTCTGATTTGCTAAAGTTGGTCAGTCTTCCAGGGCTAAAGTGGGTCAATTATCCAAAAAGCTAAAAATGTTTTAGTTCCTCCTGAAAAAAAATAAAATAAAACGAAGTGATTCTTCAAGCCTAGAGTGGGTCGGATGTTGCTAAAACTGAAACGGAGCAACTTTCCCGTTTTAGACCAGCAATCAGTTTTCCAAAACTAGGGAGACTTATCGTCTTCCAGAAATAGCCGTTGGAAGAAAACTGCATGACCTTTCAGGAACCACGACCTAAAGATGGTAACTCTTAATACCTAAAGGTCAGCCTCATGAGCAGTTACAAGAAAACGGCTCTACTTTACAAGGGTTACGACTTAAAGATGGTAAATCTTAATACCTGAAAGTCAAACCTCTGACTTGGAGATGTTAGACTTTAATACCTAAAAGTCTGGCCCAAGATCTATTGATGGTAATCCCATACACCTAAAGGTTAGGCCCTCAACCTAGAAATGGTGGTTCTTGACACCTGAAGGTCAGACAAGCAACTTAGAGATGGTAACTTGCAATACTTAAAAGTCAGACTAGCGAGTCCCGAGGAATGAGTGGGTAGGAAACTCCAACCACCAACCCCCCAGGTCCCGGACCTTGAGGTCACCGGCCTCCTAATGAGCACAAAAGAAGCCTCAGTAGACCTCAACCTACGACTTGGTGAGTCCCAATCATGTTCATGTACCTTCCATGCCACAACTAGTTGTTTGCAACTTTGCTTGAGGCCGAAAGATTATTAGCCAGCTTGCAACTCTCTATAGAGTCGCGAATGGCAAGGTACCCCCAAAGCTAGCCATTAAAAGGAATCGACGAACCCGGTGGCGGCTACGACTTAAAGATGGTAATTTAGGCACCACGACCTCAGAGCTCGCTGGGCCTAAAGAGGGGTAATGATGGGTAAAACAGGTACGACTCGGACAAGTCAACCCAAACAGGCAGGACCCAGACAAAAGTCAACCCGAATGGGCCAAAGGCCCCATGCCCTCAATACTTGAAAGTCAGACTTACAAAGTCAACGAGGACATGTGGGTGGCAACCAGCTACCACCGACCTCCCAAGTCACCAATCTAGATTTCACTAACCTCCTAAATGAGTTAGAGCAAAGGTTTTACCAAACCCCGACCTCCGACCTGGTAAGCTCCAGTCTGATTCATAAATCTTCCATGCCACGACCAACGGTGTGGACTCCTGACAACTCCCATGTGCCAAGGATCACTCGATGCGACCTCACCAGAAGAGATGTTCGAGACTCTTAGCATCCACGGGAAAGTCGCGAAGTTGGTCTGAAGGTCCGTTAGCAAGCTCATAGCTCTCAACAGAGACTTGAATCGCAAGATATCTCATCCAAGCGAAACTCCACGATTTCGGGACAAATTGGTGAGATTTGACAAAATCCCACAGTTATTCTGATTGCCTACTATTACTTAATAAAGAGCCCCAATCTAGGAGGTAATGGATTTTTTCTCTTTTACTTAATCAAAGTACACAATCAGTCTACAAACTAAGGAATTCTAAGCAACACACAATAGAATAGTCTACCTGAGAATTGTTCTTACCCCAAATTACTCTCAAAATACTGACTTAGACATCGGAACTCTTCCCCAGGCGTCAGCCCACTTCGGTGACCGTATTCTCTTCATTTTCTTAGGCTGCTGACCGCAAAAGTCATCAGGATCTGTGGGGTGACCTAGAGTTCATTTTGGAACCCCATCAACTATAAAATGTATTTGTGTATATTTGAGTAATATTGACATGTGTTAATCATTTGAATACACAAGTACACGATTTTTCATCCCAGACAAGACCGTCGATTGGATCGGTCATCAAATCAATTCAAAATAAGGTATTGATTGCTTTCCACCCAAAATGTTATCTAAATAAAATATCGAAATGAACTGATCAGTCTGGTCCTAAACTAATCAATTTTTCAAAAATTACAAATTGGAGTCAAATTAGTCCAAATTTGGGCTTTTACCCTATTTGGTCCCATATGTTTGGGTTAAACTATAGTATGATCCCACAAGTTTTTTTCAACCATTATAATCCCTCGACATTTTATGGGTAACCGTTATGGTCCCAACTACTATTTTCCAACAAAAAAATAGTCGTAACTAATCATTTATCGACTGAATATAAGATTTTAGGGGAAAAGTTGTTAATATCATCCTTACTGCTCAAAATCTAACTAATCAAATTTAAAACAATTTTTATATATATATATATATATATGTATGCATTTGGATTAACAAATCCAAATAAATTAACTGGACAACCAAAATTCATTCTCAATCCTTGGGTTGGTTGGATTTTGAGTAGCAAGGATGAGATGGACAATTTTACCCCTGAAAAGTTATCCCGTACTAGTAAAATGACCGATTCCAAATAATGTTTCGCTTGGAAATGATAGTTGGGACCAAAATGGTTGTCCATAATATGTTGAGGGACCATAAGGGCAGCCCATAATATATTAAGGAACCATAATGGCTGAAAAAAACTTGTGGGATCATAATATAGTTTGAGCCAAACATGTGGAACTAAATGGACTGGTCCCAATTTCAACAAAAAAAAATTATATATGTTTTCATATTAAATCATTTTTCAATCAAATTATAAATTTATTCATTTAATTTTTAAAAAATTAAAAAAAATTACTCAAACTTACTTCTTTATTAAATATTTATAACTAAATAAAATTTCTTATAATCGTAAAACTTTACTAACACTATAAATTATCACGTTTAAGTTACTATAAAATAGTATTTGAAATTATTAATTATATTAAAAAAAACCTATTACCATCATAGTTATAGATTTTATTTGAATATTATAAAATTATTATACCTTATATTATTAATAAAAAAATTATATTTTTATAAAAAATTATCGATAAGAAATATTTTTTTTTATTTTGTATTATAATATGATTGATTGATATGTGATTCAGTTACGATTAAACTATTGAGCAGTCAATCAATAAACTTTTCAATTTAACGTCAGTCTAACTTTTAAAACATTGCACAAGTGCACTCCAATGAGTACATTGGTCATTGGTGCAATGGCAATGGTGCGTATATATAAATATATATATAAATATATATATTTATATATACATGAAAATGTTATAAAGTACTATGAAATATATCTTATAAAGTGTTCCAATTAAATCTCTACTCAAAGTTAACGGTCAACTGTCGATTATTTTTTAAAAAAATAATCAATTATCTCAAGATTTGGTTTATCCTTTTAAAGTTTTAGTTTATAAAAAATATATGAAAAAATATTTTTTTATAGAAATCTTTTTTTTTTTTTTAATAATTGATCGAGCACTCTATAGAAGATCTGAACCCCAAATGAAGCATATCTACTATCAATTAATTTAAAATTTACAATACCCCGAAATATCCGTTAACAACATCATATTCCAATAATCCAATTATGACAGGAATGGGGGATTTCAGAATCCTTCTTTATTATTCCCATCAAATCTGAGTTAGCCAAATAACCATGTACAGATTAACAATGTAGAAGTACCACTACAGGTTCATCAAATATCTAACAGCAACTATTATAGTTCTAGGGAACATATATACAGTTGCTGCACATATAGCACTGCTGAGGCTCCTCCTGTGTGCGATATTCTACGGGGAGCGAACGGCAGCCATCTTACCACTTGATTGGTTAATTTGAGGAGAATGCCAAAATTAAATCAGCAGACAAGGAAGTGCAGAATGTGAATAACTGCAGAAGAAGCTCACAAATCTGTTAACAATGCTGCAGTTAGAATAGTTCTTCTATCTATTTTTTCCCTTCTTTTTTTTTTAACTGATTGGAGTTGCTTTAAGCATCATTACCTGTAAATAGTTTCTTGATATCTTTAGCCATCCATTTTGGTGTTCCTATGCTCACATGGTTACTACTTGCTGGTGGTGCCTTCTTGTTATTCTATTTCAACATCCCAACAATTGATACATCATTTTGATGAATTTGTAATGGAAAAGAATAATTCAGAACAACATAGAGTCAGACACTCTTGTTATTCAAATACTTGAAACTTTCTCAGCTGGAACAAATGACTTGTGCATATTACATTGCTACAATATCATAAGAATAATAATAGTAATAATAACACACATTCTTAGTGCATTGGTGATATTTTCTTTAATTATTTCATAATCTTTGATAAATACTAATTCATTCCTTTTTGAGACCTTAAATCTTGGCTCAAAAACAATTGTTGCAAAGAATCAGGTTGCTGAAAGAATATGTCTTATACCATGGGGCTCTCTTGCGGATCAAAAACACGGTTGTGACATGTTTTGTCACAAGGGTAAGGGCAATCGATCTTCTGAAATGGACTTCTGTCATAAAACCAGTCTCCAACTGCTTTAGAGATTGTCTGCAGAAGATTGCAAAGGATATCTTATTAGGATGAAGCAGCAGCCAAAGAACAAAACGTTGTAAAAGTTTCAACGAACTCAATCTCTTACTTCGTTGTTCAGCACAGGAGAGTCACTTCGGAGCCAAGTTTCTTGCATTTCAGTTTGGCAGTGAGCATAGCAGCTGTTGATAAACAACCCTCTCGATGGAGAGGTACCTAATCCAGACAATGCACTCAGAAACACACTCCTGAAATCTGTGTTTCCATCCAAGAACATCAGAATTAGAATCATTAAGAGCAGTTGTAAACAGCCTTCATATCTTGATACAAGAGTAAAAAGCTTCCAGTAGATCTTGAGACTCCAAATCAGAAACTTTTGTGAAAAATAAAAAAAAAGACTAAACTGCCTAGATCAAAATAGAGATAGAGAAGCCTCAAAATTTGGCATTGACCTTGCATGACTTCAAGTTGGTTCGGGGAGCAATTTTTTATATCAAGCTTGCAGTCATGCCAGGTTCCATGGGGATCAGCAACACCCGGAGCTAAAATATTCTTTATCTGGTACCAAACAAGACATAATTGAAGTGGAACCCTTGATTAGATTGGAAATAGCTTCATTCCAAACTATGAAAAGGTTTCAATTTGCATACAATTTCTTGTCTTTTGATTTTCAAAGCATTCTAACCTGCCACGAATCATAGGCTGCATTTACCATGAACAGTGGTGTTTGGATTTGTTGTGCCATGTATTGTGGAAAGAAACACTGCAACACAAGAAGTCTATTGTTATCATATCCAATTACACAATGAATGGTATTTTTTATGTGCTTTACATAACTTGTCCTACCAAACCGGGTTTCAATCTTGAGGTGCATGTTGGAGCTAAATTCTTTGCCGAACCCTGCAGCCAAAGCAAAAGAAAATGTAATAATCAGGATATGCAACAGAATAGGATTTTCCTACTCATTTTGTCTTATAAACTTATCAGGTCTGCAAAAGAAGAAATTGGATAACAATTTATTATAGAAATATGAGATTAAGAGGATAACCAAACATACATGTGTAGCAACCACTTCACTATAGAAAGTTTCAATATGTTGTGCTCCGGATACATCCTTCCTGTTAACAAACAACGTTAGCAACAAAGCAAACTTGAAGTCATTTAATAATTATTGCAGCAGAAATTCAAAAAAGGCATATACTCTTAAAGTAGGAAAGCTTACGCATTGATGAAAAAACCAGCATCGGCAAAGCATTTTACTTTGCTGCCGATGGGTAACAGAGCTTTGAATCTATCACAGTGTAGTATTGAAGTCAAGCCACCGGCCGAACACCCAGACAGAATGGCCTAAACAAAGTTGTGATTAATTTCTCCAGCCAAAAAACAAGTCTTCAATCCCAAGTATGACAGTATCGGGGTCATTTGGGGAAGAAGTGGTTGGGGAAGGAAGGACGGAAGAAATCATTTATTTGAACATACATTTTCAGCATTCTTCATTCCTTTTGCCAGTAGATCCTCTATAACAGCAACAAAAGCTCTAGCCCCCCTGAAGTGAAGATTTGTAACCTGAACGAAATCAGCACATCCATAACCAGTCCACGAACTTAAATATGAAATATTGCCATCCAAGAATCATAACCTCCTATTGACTATATTGTCTACCAAAGCTATTCAACATCATCTCTTTAGGGAGTGAAAGAGTGACCTATTAAGAGCTTTTGGTCCCTCTACTACTTGTCTTGAATGAACTGTTGTTAATGTCTTTGGCTGTTGGGGATGTTTCAAGTTCCAAAAGCACAGGGTTGGATGATAACAATGGAGATGAGAAAGAGAAAATTCCGACAACAGAATCAAAGGCAGACCCTGAGGTCGACCAAGAAGCAGTCAACAAAATCGGCAGGCAGATGAGCGAGAGTTCTTTATATACTACCGAGGACAAGGAAGATGAAGATACGGAAACTGGGTCCTCAATTCACTCTGAAGGAACTTCAAGAGAAGGATAAGGATGACGAGAGTTTCAGAAGGTGGAAGAAGCAACTTCTTGGAAATGTCGATATCAATTCTGTTTTGCAAACTCTGGATCCTGAAGTTAAGATCATTAGCCTTGCCATTAAATCTCCTGATCGAGCTGATTATTGTCTTCCAATCCCTGAGGCTGGCAATCCTCCTAAAGGCTCATGGTTTACATTGAAAGAAGGTACCCGTTACAGCCACTTTCCAGGTAAGCAATAACATAGTATCAGGACTCAAGTATATGAACATGGTTTGGAAAACTGGCATTAAAGTGGACAGCGCAAAGCAAATGATTGGGGACCTTCAGTCCTGAGTTAGATCCATACACATATAAAATGCCAGAATGCCAGTAGAGACAAACCCCTTCTGGCATTTTTTGCTAAAGGGTCATACTCAGCTAAAAGAACGCTTTTTTGAGGACGGCAAAAAGTTCTACTTGGAGATCAACTACACATTTGACATCAAGAAAGACTGGTCTGGTCTGCAATTGTTGAACTAGAGTTTTTCCTGGAAATGTCTGTTCTTCAAATAAAGGTATCTCTAGTTTTGAACCACTTTAGTCTTTGTCACCCTTGCTTCAAACTTTCTTGAGGAGTGCCAAAAAATATATAAAGAGTGCAAAGAAAATTTTGTTGGTGACTGATTGATTATGGAAGTGATTTAGCCATTATAGCTTATTGCTTGTCTTCTTTTTCTGGAACAAGAAAGGTTAATGTTTTGTCAAGTGTTATTCAATAAACTTTGAGCTTGACTTTCCACAAGATAACAAGTCTTTCAATCCCGTTGGTTTAAACAAGAAACAACAAAGAAAAAGGACTTACAGGATTTACTGCTTCAACATCACCCGTAAATGATGCACCATCACAATACCTGACCTTGATTTTATTCCAATTATAGAAGTCTGAAGATTGAAATAAGCCCAATCTTAGAGTCAAAAAATGGAACTTGGGAGGGAAACATCGTACTTCAAATAGTACTTCAATTTTCTTATCTAAAAGATAGAACTCTACCAGGATTAAACTGTGGCTTGTTGCTTAAAATCCCTGAGAAAGCAAGTTGCTTTGCCATTTTCTTGGAGGATCCCAAGCGGGTATTCTTCCGATCAAGGCAGTTTGTGACATTGTTGCACCACCCTCCTCCCTGAAAGTCCATTCATTCATTAACCTTTAGAACATCTTTCAAAGTAGCTATAGATCCACCCTTTGAAGTAATGTTCATATCCAAGATCACAAAACAATAATATATTGAGAAAGGAATCAAATTCTGAACTTCAAATATGCTCAAGTTTCCAATCAAACAGATTATTTGCAGAGAGAAATAAACTTCACATGTTTGGTAAGAAAGAAGGCCGACCTCTATATGGACCAACCAATTATTGATTCCAGCTCCAGATCCCCTATCAAGATGGTAAGCTGGGGGACTTCCATCCAGACAAACTGAAAAGAAAAAACCCACCATATTGATCTAAACATAGAAGAGAAATGAAAAATATTAAGACATAAACTCCATTCAAAGCTTGAAATTTCTACCTGCCCCTTTTGCCACAGCATTCTCGACATATGTAATGTCCACAAAGAAGCCTTCTGTTTTGAGCAGAATCAGCACAACCAGAAGAGAGAAAAACCACTGTTGAAAACTTCCGTCCACCATTCTGAAAAAAAATATGACCATAAAACACACGAGCAGAACTCTATAATAAGCTAAAATCTACAACAGAGGGGTATAATGGCTCCTTGAAATAAGAATGACACAGAGATTGCCGAATAAAAGGTATGGAACCGTCTATATATAAGTATGCAAGCTGTAATCATTATTGGGATCCAGAATGGTTAGGCCAAGGAAAAGCAGGACACGGAAGGTGCAACTTTTTTTCCACCAAAAGCCAATCTTTCACTCCCTTCTGGGCCCCTATAGCCTCTACTCAGAAACACACATTTAATACGAAAATTTGTCAAAATCTCCCTCATTTACTGCCTGTAATCCCCCATAAAAACATGTCTAAATTGAAGCATCACCTGAAAATTCTTTTATTTTCCTTGTAAGGAATATTTAAACAGCAAGAAAGCATTATTTCATTGCTTTCCTTGAGATGAAAGCATGAAAACTCAAGTATGTTCTTCATATGATCCTATCTGTACATACATTAATGCAATCCACATTTTACATCTACCCATCAAACACATGGAGCCAACATTCAATTAATTCTTCTTGATTTTAGCAATAGACGGGGAAAAAAGTCTGGTTCTTTGCGTTAACTCATTTTGAAATGGTACCTGTAACGGAAAGAAGGAAGGAGAAGATGACAAATTCCGAACGATCCAGATGGTTATACTTATTTCTCTCCGTGGAAGCTCCAAAACAATTAGAAATGGAGTTTTTTTTGCCCAGACACAACAAGAAGAAGTGGGAAAGGAAGGTTCAAGAACCTTTTTTAAGAAGAGGCGCATTTTATAGCAGTTAAAAGAGGGAAAAAGATGCGGCCGACACTAGTTGGCTCTAAAACGAAACAGGATTTAAGGAAGTAAAAAATGGTCTGAAAGGCAATTTTGGTGGGATTCTGAGGAAGTAAACCCGACACCTTGAAAAGGCCAATAACGAATCTTATCAGTGTATACGCCATCTTCTTTGATTGGGCGACGAGTGGAATATGAATGAATGTTTTTTTATTTACTCTTGTATCCTTTGCATTTTTTGATTGGGTGACGAATGGATTATGAATGAATGTTTTCTTATTTGCTCGTATCCTTTGTTTTTTAGTAAAATATATTTATTTATACCTACCTTTCAATTATTTTTGTTAATATATCTTATAAATTAAATTTCAAAATACTTGATCTTCGTACATTTTATTTTTTATACTAGAAAGATGTGACAAGAAAATCTAAAGGTGTTAATAGAAGGATTGAATCGTGAACTAATTTAGAATCGGTTTAAAAGAATCTATTGATTTTTTTTTATTAAAATTATTCTTTAAATATCAAATCAAAATGGATCCATAGGTAGAAAAGATAAGCTTACTAATAATACAAAATTGAATTAGTAAAATTTATTTTAATATTAAAATTCTTTTTCAATCTCGTATATCTAATCATTTAATTATTTTTAAATTATAAAGTTTATTTAAAATGTATGTTAGTATTTGTAACACCTTGAATCCGATTATCACATGCTACATATTGAGTGAACCCATTATGTAAAGGGAATGAAAAGAATAGAGTGAATGAGTACAATAAGCTTAACAAGGCAGTAACACTCAAAAAGGAATATGAAATCTCAAACATTTTTCTCAAAAATACATTGGAACTCATTCCTTGATCCATATTCATTGTTGATAAAACAATAGCATTTGGAGGACGTACCTTTGAATTTCATAAAACTGGGAGTCAAATAAACTTTTCTTTTTAAAACATTTTACCAACCTTGTTATCCCTTAACATGATCACGAATTTCAACAACGCATCCTTGATAATAATAATAATAATAAAGCGATTTCTCAGGTACCAACGAAGCCACACAGTAAACTCTTCATCATGTTAAACTTCCTAACACAGATATACGAGATCACTTTATAAGTTGGTGGGGTCTTTACTCAAGAATTGTCAGCCCAACGCCTTCTCAACCTTTGCAGGTTACCTTTATCGCTAACTCCCAGGTCTAGGGTCCATATTAAGAGATCCTTAGATATTTTATCACATTAGTTTATATAGATGGATCTCTTAATCAAAAAGGCCTTATCTGATTAAGTTTTCTCCCTATAATCAATTGGATATCATATCTAAAATCATTATTGAGATCGTTTTGGAGACAACTCAATTAGCTTGATACCTAAGCATCACTCACGAAAACACAAGTATCATATTTTCGAGAATAAAACATTATTATCCCAATTTATGGAACTTTATAGGAAAAATAGGGAATAGATTTCCTATGTTTTGTATCATTCAGTAATTTAAAATAGAAATATACTGCTAACGGAATCCAATAAAAATAACTTGAAGGCCAAGTAACTGGCTTATGAATTAAAGATAATATATGAGAGCTAAACAAATAAGGAAGGATAGGGATTAAATTCAAGTGCATCGACAATTTGCATTAATAGAAATTTACTTCAACGAATAAAAGAATTAAAAGAAAATTAAAGCAATGGATAAACTTAAGTAAGGAATAAATGAATAATGATCACGCGCGTATATCCAAGAGTTATAATTGAATAATAAGACCTCTAAGGAATTTAGGTAATTCACACTAAATCCCACTTCAAGATTCAAGCCTAAAAGATCTATAAATTAATTACTAAATGATTAAATTGGCGAATAAAAACATAATTGAATAAATAAAATTAGTCATTACAACCCTAAAGTAGTTGAAGGGGAAACATTTTAATGTTAAAAACTTAAAAAATATATTATAATAATTAAACCGTACCAACACCAACGAGTATCATCTTTAAATAATATAATTTTATTTATAAAACTAGTTCGTCGATATATATATACTAAGCAATAGAATTTATTTGAAATGTTTATTATATTATTATATAATTAATATATCTTCTATTATTAATGAATTTGATTATCTACATTAATATGATTTTTTTTTTTTTGTTTTTAACCAGAAACCCATAAATGTTTGTTGCCTCCATTTCATTTAAGAATAAACACTTAACTTCACCTTCCCAAAATACATAATATAGAACTGTCTCATTTATTAAAGTAGAAATATTTTTAATATAGAATTTCATTAACAATCTCCTTAATTGCAGGATTTATGTCCACTTGCAAAATTTTTTAACACTAATAACATTAACGAGAAGGATATATATTTGTAACTTTTACAAAAGTCAAATGCATTTCATAATTTTTTATTAGGTCAAAATAGACATTCAATTCTGGAGACTGAGAGTATTTTTTTTTTTCCAAAAATATAAGTTGTTTAATAATTATCTATTCATAATTGAGTAAATGTCACATGTGGTCAATAAAGTATTTTGGTTTTCTAAGTTTGTTCCATAATGTTTTATTTTGTCTTTTTTTATTATCCATTAATTTCAATTTGATAACTTTGATTCATATTATTTTATTTTGTCCTTTTTGATTGTCAAACTTTTTATTTTTAGCACATTTGATCATTTTAACCGAAAACATGTTTTTAACCTTTTTATTGCGGGAATAACACGGGTATTTTGGGAAGTTCTTTTTTTTTTTTTTTAATCCTACCAAGAAATGATAGTTTGTCATTTTTGGTCTCCCTTTTTTTTTTGTGCTTTTGGTCCATAATTTATTTTCTTTAATTTTTTTTGGTCCTCCATCTTTTTATTTTTTATGTTATTGGTCATGAATGTAAATTCTTAAAAATAAAAATTTGTGTCTAAGATTAGATTCAAACCTTAGTCCTTAATTTTAAAGTAAAAAGACCCTAACCAACTTAGCTACCAAAAACATTTGTTTTACTTTTATATCTGACAGTATATATTGTTTTCAGTAAAACTCTTCTTAAATATTAAATACAATGGCACAATAAATAATTCACATATAAATTTTTTATATTCATATTTCACAAACAGATTTTATATTATATTATGTGTGTGTATGTATATATTTGAAATTTTTAGTTTAATTAAATAAAATAACTAGGATATAAAGCTCATGTACATAAAATTTTTTTAAAATTATAGACAAGTCAATATTAATTTTGAATATATATATATATATATATATATATATATATATATAAAAAAAAGACACTC
>JAOXNR010000762.1:0-10723 GCA_028571225.1 Parsonsia alboflavescens
GGATTTTATCTCTTCTTATGATTCTTAGATTCAAAGCTTATGATGATCATGATGACATGCTTAGGAGAGTTTCTTTTATTTCTCGTAAACGTTCCAAGCATGATAAATTCTTTGAGTTGTTGAATCTTGAAATTTATGAAGTTGAATCTGAGAGATATGACAGTCCTAGAATCTTAGAATTCTTGTTTAAAAAATATGTGTTAGGACTACATATGAACAGGAAGCCCATACTCATTGGTAAATACTTGTTCAAATCTTGTGAAAGAGTATGACAATGTCATGATGAGAATTTGTTCTTTAGTGAAGTTGATAGGCTTCAAGTTGTTGAAATGAATGAGTTTCCCATGTGTTTAATCTATGCTTGGCATGATTTATGGAACTACATGATATTACAATTTGAGTTTTGTGCCAAGAATAGAGATATGTTGAGATTTTGAGAATTTTTGGAGATAACCCCTGTTTTTGAAAGAGAATAATGATGCTCATCCTGAAGTTTTTGATTTAGGGGATGTATATTCTAAGTTATGGGATTATATTTTGAGTTCATTGTGCTTAAATGCAAGATCTAGAGAACCTTTATTTCATGGTTTATGGGGGTCATAGACCAATGGGAACTTTGTCTTATGTTGTTTCTTTTGTCTTGTGCTTGGTAAAACTTTATCTCTTCGTTGTCTTAACGAGTATGTATTCCTTGTCATATGCCTTATGGGATTTGATGCCTTATTTTCATATGCTTTAGATGATAGAAATTGGTCTCTTGGTTGTTTTAAATTTCTAGTATTCCTTGTCTTTGTCATTTCTTTTAATGAAAGAGTACAAATCCAACGAGGAGAAACCACCACCTCCAAAGAAGGGTATGGTAAGGCAGTGCCAACTTCTAACTTTCAAGAAGGCTAACTTGAAGTTCTTGGGTAAGTATTCTTTAAATTCTTCAATCAATATTAGTGATCATTCCCTCTCTATGTAGGACTTTGAAGATTCGAGAACGAATCCTTTTGAAGTGAGGGGGAATGATGGATATCCAAGGACACTACTCAATGAGGCTATAAACAAGACTTGTATTTCATATACAAGTATAATATCTTGAGTAGGACAATGAAGACATTGATGGAATTTGTCCAAAACAAGGAAGAACGGATCGACTTCAAAGCCATGCTCGAGAGGAGTAAACTTGGAGATGAAACGGAAGATTTGAAGCTATGAAATGCGAGTTCAATCCAAAACTTTGAGGAAGATACAATGATGCATTCCGGGGAAGAGTATGGCTTGAGGATCAAGGAAGGACCAATCGAAGCCAAGACTAAGCATGGAACTAAGAGGCAAATGAAGAAGAAACAAAGCTGAAAAAACAGAACATCCGGTGCCTGATTACTTCCATCCAACGCCGGATCAAGCAGAGCAGCCTTGGTGACAATTCCAAAAGGTATCCGGCGCCTCATCCGGTCCATCATCCGGTGCCGACTGTAGCAACTCAGTACTGTAGCAGCTCGATCACTGTAGCAACCCATGAACAGTGTACGATTTTTTTTCAAAACTCTGCGTTTTGGTCCCAATTTTCAGCCTTTCTTCTTGTATTTTTGTTGCACTTTTTGTTAAGTTCAGCTTAGGGTTTTAGGACTATATAAAGGCTTTTGTTTCAGCCATAGGAGGGATACAACTTTGAGACAAAAACCAGAAACTTTTCTTGGAGCTTCTCCAAACCAAGATCATTTGATCTTTTGAGAGTGTCTAGAACTTCTTGTTTAGGGTTCTTAGTCATTTCTCTCGGGCTCTCAATCACTTTGGGTGAGGTGTTGAGTTGTCTCAGCAAATCAAGAGGTTAGTTGTTATAGTAGTTTAATCTACAAAAGTCTTCCTAATCTCCCAAAACTTACCTTTGATGAGTCCTTTACTTTATACTGATTTGGTTTGATTGCTAGTGTGAAAATTAACCCTTTCAACTTACAAGAAAATCACATCACTTTCTCACTTAATCTTTTAATCTGATAGGGTTCATTCCCATGGTGATGCAACAAAACCATAACCCATTAACCCAAACAAGTAATGAAAACCATGTGTTTCATTTGATAAACTCTTTCTCACTTAATCTTTTAAGTTGAAAACTTGAATATGTAAAAACCCAAAATAAATATAATTTCTAAAATAATTCAAGTTTTATAAAATCATATATCTTATTAATTCTTTCATTTCTTGGTGTCTTAATCACATAATCAAAACAAAGCACATTCTGGGAATATATGAATAATACAAAGCTTTTTCTATGTGACCAATTAATTGAATAATAATAAATAATGTCATCATATTTATTTTTCTAAGGTGACTTCTAATTAATTTCATGTTTTCATAATATCGAATATACATATAGAGAGAGAGAGCATAAAAATAATTTTAAAACAGTTTACTTAAAAGACCCCTTTTTTTTTTTTTAATTATTGGACTAAAAAGGAAAGCCCTAAATATCAAGATAGGAGCAACTTGCTGCCCCAGAAAAATTCAGTACTCAGTGCATCATTCTACATTGTCCATCTTCACAGCATTTCAACAGCAGTACTCCGACACCTAAACATAGAAGCACTCCATTTCAAAATTTTTTAAAATAAAGCTTAATTCAGATTGATAACCTCTATCATCTATAAATATAGATTTAATCACAAAAATTCATAACTTTTTTCCTGAAATATAAAATTTTAGAACCAAAAAAAAAATAAAATTAAAGGATACGATAAAACGTTAGACATGATCCAACAGTTTTCCTGCCAGCCTAGTGAAAACAGTAACTTATTACCGATTAATTTTTCAATCCTTAGGACAAGTTGAAAATAAATACAAAGAAATAAAACTTGACAGAAAATTAAGAGAAAAAGAGGAAGACATGAATAAAGAAGATATGACACACTCATTAATCCAAAGTCCACTGGAGTTCATGATCCCACTCAGCCAACACACAATTAATTCATTTATGCAAATATCTATTGCAAAAATCAAGGAAGAACAAACAAAGATAACGATTCCTTGAGCAATTAAGACATAATATGGGCAACAAATGATGGACCAGATAAAGAAATAAATAGCCCCCTACTTTATGCAAAATACTGCTTCCAGAACAATTTTGAAAACTGCTTGTAACATATACTAAAAGCTTTCAAGCTTAAAAGATATAGAAAATAGAGAGAGAGAAGAGAAAAAAAAGAGGCCAAATATATTCATTGAAAACCTCCTCAGTGCAATCATGTTAAAGGAGAAAGGGAAGAATTATAGTGTTGGGAAAAGTTTCAGATAGACAGCCATTCAAAAGAAACTGTCTCAACCATGGGTTAAAAAATTTCACAATAGACTTCAGTGAAGACCCACAAATATATAGCACAAAAGAAAATTAGAACATAATAAGCAGGATGCTTCGACACAACATTACCAAATCGAAAAGTACACAAACAAGTCTCCCTTGAATCTATTTATGCCAAAAACAAAGACAAAAGCCTATGAAACAAATTAAAAACAAATAGGACATTGTTTAAGTCATTAAACAAGAGAAAGTATAATTGATACCAAGCACAAGGAACTCACAAAATTAAACTAACATGTAAGAACAAAAAGATACATTTTATATTGCAGAGATAAAATCGAAAACAATGGAAACAAATACAATTGTAGAATAGAACAACTGAAGGACATAATCCTGCACTCACATGGCTCTCTATGGACTTCTTCATGCAAAGCTCAATTGATAAAATACGAACTGAACCAAATTAAACAAGAACAAATAAACTACACCTTGAGACTATGCTTCCTTGGCATCCAGATGAAGAAATTTGTGACGGAAAGAAAAATAAACAAAAATCAATGTCAAACAGGCAATGTTGACATAGAAGCATTGTCAATGAAAGTTAGAGATATTTTTGGAACCATTATGTTAAATATTCATTTATATAACACATTTCAAGGAAATACCAACCATGTGCAGCATTCAATAAGGATAGAAACCATCTAGCAAAGTTGATAAAACAATTTTAACTAAAAATGAAGAAAAAGAGAATAATCCTCCCACTCCCACCCCAATTCCCCAAAAGAAAACTCAGTAGTAGGATTAAGCGAAGCTGAAATTGACAGATCAATTTCTGTTATGGAGACTGTCAATATCCTAAAAATTTGTATGCAATTCCTCCTCATTCAAATCACAAGTGGGAGAAAGGAGGAGGAATCAGTCTGTGCCACATTTCCATATGAAATTCATCCTAGCTCGCATTTACATATTTCACTGTATGCATAACTATCAGAATTAGCTGACGGAACATAGAAGGAAAAAGAAATACCAAAGATTTCTAGCTCATCTGCCACTTGTGATCATAGACAAATGAATCTTGTTACCAAATAATTGTCAGCAAAACAAAGCTCACAACAATACATTCCCAAGAATAAGAAATTGATAACAAACAAATAAAAGAAGAAAAGAACATGATACAATAAGACATATTCCGATAAAGAGAGATTTGTTATCCACTTACCATGAGATTCCGTAACAGGAATCAACCCAAAACCCCATGGGACTGCAAGATGGAATTTGTAAGCACTCACATAGACATTTTCAGAAGAAAGCTGAGGGAAATGTGTAATCTACACTTGTCCATACCACTCCACTTGAACAACAGAAAACAGATGGCAGCTTATGTACTTCAATATTAATTCTATTCTGGTATGAGCTCAAGTTCAGAAAACAGGGGTTTTAAGTCTTCTCCTTACCTGCACAATACACAAATTGAAGATCAGCCAAAACGAATCTGCATAAAACTGTAACATGCAAAAAAGAGTTCAAATGTTAGTTTGATGTGATACTGATAAAATTAGAAAGTAAAGTTATTTTCTCAAACTGAAGAGTCCCAGATATGGAGAGAACATTTAGTTTTATCTCTCTGTTGAGTTCAAACTATTGAATGCAAAATGTTCTTAATGGTACTGAAATGGATATGAATATGTAATGAGTAAATCCAACAAGAATGTGTTTTTGGAGAAAGCCAAATCAGAAGCAAGGGGTAAGCAAAGACATGCACTTCCAGTCCATCCCTTTCTCATAATAGGATTCTTATGTTTACTGTAGTGGGATTGACAATGTCGAGATTCGGGCTGCTATTTGTGCTGTAAGGCCTTTGGGCTTGCTCTTCACCAAGGATACTCTAGTTCCAATCATTTGAAGAATGTGGACAGGAATTCTCTTAGCATGTTCAAGCTAAGCAAGAACCCTGCCCTTTAAAATCTCACAAGCTAGAGGGCAGATCAGATAACTGAAGGAGACGTATTCTAGCATGGTAAAATACAAGGTTGCAAAGGTGGGTGGGTTACTTGTATACCAAATTTTCTTGAATAATTTCTAGCTTCTAATCTTTTCCTTTCTTGAATAAAGCCCTTTCTCCTTTCCTATATTCTTTTTATTATTCTAAAAGATTCTAAATGATGAATATAAAGGCTTTCAATGACTTTGTTAGAGAAATATCATAAGACTTGGAGAAAGTTGTGGCAGCTACAAACAATGCTTGCATAAAAAGATGAACAATTTCCAAAATTAAATTCAATACTAAGTAGGTTACCTCCCATCCTGTTGCTGAAGGTTTTTCATTGATCTCAGAATTGGTTTACAAATTAAAAGTAACAAATCATCGCCAACTGTCCTTAACATGACAAGTGCACAGCAGGTTCTTTCCAAGTGACTACCATCGGGGACTGTAACCTGCAAAGCTGACATGAAATACTTACAGAAGATTCCAAATGGACGAGAGTTATGAATCTCAATTGATAAGAGCAAAATTTCAGTTCAATTACAACTTGTCCTCCTTTCCTTACATTACCTATTTGAAGCAGAGAATAAATACCTTTATGTTCTCTTTGATTCTATTAGCATTAGTTGATTTGGGGATAGCACTTGTCCCTCTTTGTATGGCCCACCTCACAAGAACCTGTGCCAGACTTTTGTTTAGCATACTTGCCACCTTCTCCACAACAGGTTCATGAACAAGATATCTTGCATGTGAACCTAGTGGTGAATAAGCCTAGAAAGTAATGTGATGACTAGAAGAAGAACAAATTTACTACTTTTACAGTACCGTGGATCATATACCTCTTGCAGGCATCAAGCATTCTGCATTCCTCCAACCAGGGTGCACCTCCATCTAGACGTGGAACAAAGATCTGAATTCTCATTTCACCAATGCTTATGAATATAAATATAAGGAAAACAGAAAGAATAATTAATTCACTTTCTAGTAAGTTTTATTTGGTACTTGAAATACTCACCTCGCATTATCCGAGCTACTAATGGTAGCTTATCGAGCTTCTAATGGTAGCTTATCGAGCTTCTTTACACTGAAATTGCAGAGTCCAATATCTCTTACAAGCTTATCAGTCACTAACTTTTCCATTTCCCTTCAAACTCCTTCTATGCCCCAATCTAGAACATCTCCATTTTTAGGTGGCCTATTTGCTCCATCTTTTAGACGAATGGGCCAATGGATCTTTAGCAGAATATCATGTAGTTTGTTCGTCTTAGATATCTGTGTAACAGGCTTAACTAAAAAAGCAAAATTAATGAAAAATGTTGATTACCAGGTAAAGATCGGGGTAGTCAAGTTGCAGCTCTCGAAGTGTATTCTGCAATGAAGGTCTTACTCTTTCAGGTGATAGCTCTATGCACAAATAGCCAACAGCATTATTATGAAAGACAAACAAATTCCCAGATGGAAAGCAAAACTTACCATAACTTTGAAGTGAAAAAAGACTCTCAACCCCTGCATGGTGGGCTCTTTTGAGTGCACGCCCCATCTGAAAGTAAAATTAAACCAATTGCATAACCAAAAAATTAAGATGCTAATAATTTTCTAGTCTCTTTTGCTTTTCAGCTACGTCAGGTATTCAAGTGCCAGATTGGGACATGATAAACTGAAAGTGCATACATAAAACACAACTTAAAACAATTTTCTTGAAAGCTATTATGTATGATTGCAGGATTAAAGCTCCCCACATTGACAATTTCAAAGTTCTCTTTGTTTTTTGCTTCCTTGTACAGATTTTTTTCTCCATGGTTTTGATTTCTATGCACATTTGGAATAAGCATAATAATAATTTCACTGGATCCAAGAAGAGAATTTCAAAACTGGAAAGATTAGCTACCTATTCTTGCACTCCATATTTGCAAGCAATGTCTACATGTCTGTAGCCTGCCTGCAGCCAAAGTTGACATCAGCACAACACTTTCATCAACATATAAGCAAGGGATTTCTTGCTAATTTAAGACTGACCACCTCATTCTTGAGACAAAAAATGTTAGTCATGCCTCACGGAAACAGAAACAGAAGGCCACTAAAAGGAACAAGGAAAGAATCCAACAAGCACAAATGTTTTCTTTTCTTCAACACTTAAAACAAGTTAGTTATGAATTCGTCCAGATCAATATTTCAGAAAAAAATTTTGTTTGGTAGTTTTTCTTAGAAGGATTATAAGAAGCTCCAATGGTTGACCAAAAACATTCAGATTCTCTTTCAAGCAGAGGTGTAATCAATATTAGAAGTTATCCAGTAGAAAGCAGGAAAATAGAAAATAAGACACATATTTTATGAACATATATATAATAACGGAAGCCAAACAAATGGAATTGTCACAACCAATGCAAACACAGATATGTGAAGGCAGGGAAAGAACTAGGCAAATCTGCAAAAGAGTTCAAAGTGAGGGGAAATGTTTAAAAACACACATACAAATATTGAAAAAATGCAAGTAAACAAAGTCAATTACCTTCCAAAAATAGAATCAGGTGAAGATATGCCTGGCTATTTTTCTGCAGGCTCAATAAGAAGTCAAATTGAAAGAAAATTATCAGTAACGCAAAGTAGAAAATGTAACTAAAGTAATTTACTCATTTAACCAATGCATTACTTCATGCATTAAGAACTAAAATAGAAAATTTTAAGGAAAAGGGCAATGTTTATTGAACAAAATGAATGCTGAAGCACAAACCACAGTCCCCAGTAAGCTGTTGTACCATAACTCAATTACAGATTTGAAGTCAGTAGATTCAAATAAGTCAAACCGGCTAAAGTCCCTAGAATGTGCACTTGTCAGAAATACGATGAAAAGGAAAAACCACACAGATATACCTTAGTTGATGAAATGTGAACAACAAAGTGGTTAAGATTGAGAGAGAGGAGCTAAAATTAGATTCTGGCAAGATACTGAAGTTGACTGAACCAAGACAAATGCTTGATTCCATAATGGGATTTAGTTGAGTTTGATTATGAGTTTATCTTTGCCTCATTAGGATGTGAAGCTCAAGTTTGATACTCATTTTATTTGTTGCTAAATTAAGAAAACCTTTTAAGTCTAAACATTGTCCAAATGGGAAACACATTTTTTTTACAGGTTGCTTTACCTAAAAATATTTCAAGCCTGTTCACAAGCTTCCAAGCAAAACATATGTGACTTCAAGTTTGAAGCTGGAAAGGTGTCATCCTAGTCTTAACCTTTGTCTTACATTCAGCATGTTAATAGACAAGCTAAAACAAGCCTGGTAGAATTAGAACACACTCACATGTGGCTTCAAGTTTGAAGCTAAAAAGGTATCTTCAGAGTCTTAACCTTGGTCTTAAATTCGGTATGTTAATGGTCAAGCTAAAACAAGCACAGTAGAATTGCAGCACAATCAATACGATTAAGCAAAATTTCTTTGCTGCCTAAATTCTGTGAGAGCTTAATCACAACATGCACATTTCAACCTTACAAGCAGCATAAACACAAGGTCAACAGGTTGAGATAACCTGTTTTCAGCTAATCTGAGCTCTGAAATGCAAATATTTCTGCTACAGAGGACTCACTTTCTCTTTCAATGAACCCAATCTGCCTCAAATCAGAAAAGCCTGAAGGCAACTACACCAAACAAATGAAAAAAGAAAATAATGAGTTTGAACTAAACAGTAGAAGGATGTTCCAACTTAGAAGGACAGATGCTTCTAGTCATCAATCACTTACAGTCTATCTAGTCTTCCATGGGTTCATTTATAAATTCCTCAAACACAAAAACTCCATTTCTTTACTTTATTACTTTTAAGTCAGCAAAACCATGAGTTAACTACATAAGTTAATTCACTGTAAAAGTTTGTCAAACTCCTAATGAAAAGATTGCATTGCTTCCTCAGCCATGAATCAAGGCAAGAACGAGATGTTGGCTAAAATGGGACAGATGAAAAGATTTTATCAATTTCCCCTTCCATACATACAAGAGAAATTACATCTGTTCAAGGAATTAAGCACCATTTACAGATCCTGACATCTAAGCATTGCTTTCTGTCTACAGCATAAATATAATTGCAAGCCCCATTTAATATCACCCTTATGATTAACACAAATAACCTGAATGCCTTTTCCATTGGCAAGACTGCTGCTTATGGAAGTTATAATCATGCCACAGTTTACCAAAAATCTTCCAACATCTAGATAATAAACTCTCCTTCCCCATCATTGGTGGGGCAAATGATGCTCCACTGGATTCTCTTCTCTCCTATTTAGAAAATGAAAATGGCTACAAACATAATTTTAGAGATATTTACCAGTCTCCAAAGGAAAGAGACCAGACTTTTCCTATTCAAGAGATGATTTGATGGTTGAATAATTTGATTTAAAAATTTCCAAAAATGTAACATTCAGGACTCTTCTTTCCTTATTTGTTAAGTATGCTTTTTTTCATTATTATTGTTTTTTCTAGGCTTTTTTTTTTTTTGGTTATTTTATTAAATGAATATAATATTTTTTAAATTCTTATTCAATATGTAATTGTTTTAATGGCTTTTACTAGCATTAAATGGAGGGACAAAATCCTTACACTTTTGAACATTTTCAAAGGATTAAAAATCTTCTTGCTTTGATGAGACCATGGGGGAGTTCTCTCTAAATCTTAAAAAAAGAGAGAGAAGAAGAAATTTGATTGTAATTTTCTAGAATTCATTTTGTAGATTAGTCCACAAAGAAGAGCAAGCCAAACACATGCCAAGTTAAAGATCCCATTTGTTGTATTATCACATAGTCTCGAATATATGTGAAGCACAAACTATACATAGGACTTCATAAAGCAAAAGTCTTTTAAATCCCTCCAATAATTCACATACAAACTATATATGGGAGTACGTTGATCCAAGGTCTAATTGCAAAAGTTAGCACATAATGAATTTCGAATTTGTACACACACTATATGCATATTTATAGAGGGCTGCTGCAATGTGCTCCACCGCACACAGCAGCTATATGCAGCAACAGTGAAACGGCATCGTTTAGTGTCTATTTGAACATAAAATAAAACAAAATAAAAATTGAGAAATGCCGAACAGAGTGGTAAGAAATAACACGATACACCATCTTCCATCGATTTGTCATGCCGCCATCTTCCCCAACATCCCCGGCCATCTTCCAGCACCCCGGCCCCACCCTAGCACTCCACTGGATCTGCAATCCCCACCACCGATGTCTCCAAATCTGCCATCATGTTTGAGAGGAAGAGAGAGAAGGAGACCAGCCATCGTCTTCGTCTTCAAGACCACACACTCTGATTCTTGACCTTTTTTTTTTTTCAAAATCAGGGAAACAACGTTGTTTCATTGATCGTACACAGTAGGGGCGTGCTTCTTAGCTTCTTGCTATAAATATATATATATATATATATATATATATATATATATAATTAAGAAAATGCTAT
>JAOXNR010000763.1:0-10722 GCA_028571225.1 Parsonsia alboflavescens
CCCCCCCCCCCCCCCCCCCCCCCCCCCCCCCCCCCAGGACTAACAAAAATAATTAATTTTTTTCATAAAACAAATTTTTTATTTTAAAATTATATTGTAATTGAATATTAACTTTTGTAAAATGATACTCTCTTTGTCCAAAATAGAATACCTCTATTATTATTTTGAATCGTATGAAATTAACATAGCATCTACTAAATTAATGAAATATTTATAAGGAATTGATATTGTTATATTGAAAATAAATTAAGTCAAACTCATACATAAAATTTTCTAAAGTCAAGATGAAAGGTTCAATGTCGAATAAAGGAAATAATATATTATTTATTTTAATAATACATATTGTACAAGTAATAATAATGTTACTAAGCAAATTAATAACAAATATTTAACTTGTTGAAATAATTATTATACGAAATTTTTAATATGAATCAAATTTCTTTGAGATACCGACTAAGTTGAATTAATAGTCTCATGGACACAGCTTATTACCGACTATGAACCAATGTAAGTGACTTCCTCAATACCCCAGTTACAGAAGTGACTTCCTCAATACCCCAGTTGCAGCTGTGAAAAAGAATCGAGTCCTACCCCATATTTTTTAGGGTAAAAAGTATCAAATACTCATGAACTTTTTTAAAATCTAAATTTTACCCTTCAACTCTCAACGCTCTGGTTTTTCCCCTCTAACTACTAAAACCTATTAAAAAAATAGCCCTTTTGTTGACTTTAGTCATTTAAACCTAACGGAACCACGTGCCATCGATGCACCCTTTTAGAAGGACAATTTCATCCCTTTCTTTTCTCTTTCAACTGTAAAATTAAACCCTAAATAGAAAACCCATGCCAAATCTATAGATTGATTTGTTTAGGGTATTGAGGCAAAGAATAAATCCATGCCTTTCTGCCAAAAAGAATCCATGAAAGCAAGTTGATTTTGGAACATCTTGCCACCTTGCTTTATTTTTCTTCCTCTACCCACTGCTTACAATTCAACTCAGATGCACCCAATCGCTTCATGCTTCTCTATTGGCTCATCCCCAAACCCTAAATCTTCTTAATCTCTTTGAACTTCTGATTCTCCCTAAACCCAAATCTTTTCATTAATGAATCTCTCTGAAATTTCCATTTTTCCCCACAGCCATCTTGATTCAAACATGCCCAACCACAGATCTTCCTATACAACTAGATCTGTTTCTTCACCGTGGCACCATCACTCAAATCTTGCTCTTGTTGCCCCTATCAAATTGTTCGCTTGTTAATTGGCTTGAATTTGTCTCATCAGCACGAAAATGGATGAAACATAATCCTTTTGAACAAAGAGAAAAGGAAGGGATGAAATTTCCCTTTTGAAATCTCACGTGGATGGCAGATGGTGGAATTCCATTAGGACTAAACACCTAAGATCAACGGAAGGGTTGTTTTTTATAGGTTTTAGTAGTTGGAGAGAAAAATCCATATTTTAAAACAGTTAAGGGGCATGTAGCCTTTTTACCCAATTTTTTAAGGGTCGGGTTGAAAAATGTAGCCCTAATTGTAATAAGGATTTTTTTTTCTCAACCCTTATGTGCCAAGGGGAAATGAAAGTTTTAAGAGACTTGGGCTAAACTTGGGATCAAAGATATTAAAATTTCTTTTAAAAAAAAAAAATTATCTATTGTCTATTTCATATTAAGATATGCATTCAATTTTTTTTTCTTTTTTTCTTATCGTTGCTTGTCATTCTACTCACTAGTCATTTTCTTCTTTCTTGAATCATTTAGATGAATTCTTTACATTTTTCGTTAGTCTCACCTATGCTACTTTTTAAGTTTCACCACTCCACCCCCATCAATCCATCACCAACCCTTTAAAAAGTTGAGATGGGTTAGAATTAAGTGACGATTTAGAAAATGAGATTAGCTCGCTCCAACTCTTTAAATTATCTAGCTCTTGGAGTTGGGATCAGGTTGGAACAGACCAACTTCAATTAATAACTCCATTACCAGTGGTGTGCTTTTAAGAGGTTCCTAGAGGAGAGGTAAAATATGGGGCAACTCTCTTCAAAATGAGCTTCAGTCTAGATTAAAAGGGGTGGGGGAGAATTCAAAATAATGCATCAATGCCTCACTTTCGAAAAAGTATGAGAGAGAATGTATAGCGAGCCCCAGAATATTGATTGTGGGAGTTTTGATTCAACCATTACTTTTGTCCATTTTATATATTCAATAACATAATATTTCTTTGCTTTTTTTTTTAAAAAAAAGCCAGATTTTAAAAAAAATTTAAATTTTTTTATTTTAACTACATAAACTTCTTCTTCTTCTTTCCTTTTTTTATTATTTTTAAAATTTTTAATCCATACAATATTTATTCTCTTAATTTGTGTTTCTATTTTTTCTAATTACAAGATATTTTTTAATTATAATTTAATTTTTGAGTTCTATACAAGATATTTTTTCAAAAAAAATAATTGATTTAAATATTAATTTATTTATAATAAATTTAAAATAATTAATTATTTTTAGAATATTAATTTAAAAAAATAACTTTTTAATAGTAAAGTAAATACAAAAATATGAAAAATAAATAACTTGAACAGGTGGAACCAACTTTAAGTACCTGAAAAGAAAACAGAATGATTTGAGAATGAGAATGAGAATGCATGAAAAGAAAATATCTAAAAAATAAGTATGTGACACACAAAACTACCAATGTACATCTTTTAAAAGGGTATTTCATTAGAAGATGCCTAAGGTTTTTAAGTAACTCATAGAGCCTATTTGTATAGGTTTAACTTAAAAAATAAGTACTTATTTTTATCATCATAAGCACTTAAATGAAAAAAATATTATTTGTTAAGGCTTTTACTTGAAAGCACAAATTGAAAAATAAGCTAAAATTTTACTTTTTTAAAGCTATAAAACGTTGCTTATCAAATAAGCACTTCTAGCTCTCAAATTTCAAGTTTACTTTCTAAAATTTTTCTTCACGGTATTTTCTCACTCTCTTTTTATTTTTTATTTTCTTTTTATATTTTTCTTTTTTTTCTTTTTTTTTTTCGTTCCGGTTCTTTCTTTGATTTGTTTTCTTGTATTTTTCCTTTCTTTCTTTCTTTCTTTCTTGGGTTTTTTTTTTTTTTTTCATTTCTTAACCACACCCTATCATAAAAGTTTTTGAAAAAAAACTTAAAAAATTTCTTTTCATCCAAATAGGTTTTAATTTCAAAAAACACTTTTAAATTACTGCATCCAAATACAATACAGCTTAACTTAAAAAAATATTTATATTTTTATAAAAAGCAATTTTGCAAAAGCACTTTTTTTTAATCCAAACAAAACCATAATACATCTGTGACTATGAGGAATATATCTATTGGTTTGATACATCTAGGATCCTGAATAGGATTGGAATGGAACATTTAAATGTCTTTCTTCTCATTTCTTGTGAGTGAGTGAGTGCTTGGCATATGAAAAGAGTTTTGCCCATTTAGAATTGGATTCTTGAAGATTGTGAATATTTTTTAAATGACATATGTGTCCTCATTAGTTAGTCATGTGGTCGACATGTGACATGCTTTGAAAATGGCTGGAGAAGGGTTATTTGAACCATTACAATAGTTCTTAAATTTATGAGGGGAGTATAATTGTTAAGAAAAAAAAATGTGGGATCATTATATACTTTTGTCCAAATATATGGGATCAAATAGGAGAAAAGAATTTTTAAAATGACATATTTGCCCTCATTTGATGTTCACATGACTTGAAAAGCTGGAAAAAGATTGTGTGAACCATTATGGTAGGTAGTAAAATCAAGTGGGATTATTATGGCCAAAGAAAACTTTTGGAACCATTTAATAGTTTGCTTTAAACTAGTGGGACCAAATAGGCAAAAAATCCCTTTTTTGTTTTTTGAAACAAGACTCGCCATTTTTTTTCTGTGAACTTGCACCATTGCCACTGCCTTCACTGATTTCCGACACCCTCAACAGTGGCCTCCATCGCCATCATGTATGTCCCAGTTGTTTTCTTCTTCTCTTGTATATATATATTTTTTTCATTGATGAATATTTATTTTTTAAAATATCGGTTAAATCTTCAACAAAGTCTCTCTTCAATCAAGTTAGTTATCTTTTATTATTAAAGTATCATGTTTTTTTAATATTTATGTGATATTTGTGTGCTATATTTGAGTTTTTTTTTACTCCTTTAATTGTGTTTATTTTAGTTTTAAGTCTACTATTTAGACACAAAAAGAAAAAAAAGGGGACTAGAGTTTCGATTTGGAGGACAGAAAAAAAGGCTAGATTTCCTGTTTAGAAAAATTAAAAAATAATTAAAATAAAAAAAAAAAAAAAAACCCAGCAAGGATAGGTGGAGGCATATTAATGCTCTAGTTAGGGTTTCCATTAGGGCAAAAAATTATTTTAGTTTTAGATTTTTTTTAAAGAAAATAGCGTTTTTGGACATTAAAATATCGGTTTGTGGAGTATATATATGTATGTTGTTGGAGAGTCTAACAAATATGGTACACTAAAATATGTTAGCTTATAATAAATTATATGTTTATATATTGATAATTTTTATAGTAATATAAATTTTGGCAACTCAATTTTAATAATAATATTTTTTTGTGAAATTAGAGTTTATGTAGGATATTTCTTAGGCATTATATATTTAGTTATTAAGGTGTACTTATTTAGAAAAGTAAAAATGTGATATATAAATATATATATATATATATATTTATATAATTTCAGTAATTGTAGTTTTAAACCCTATTTAAATGGAGTCATTAGAGTCAATTTTTATTTTCAAAAAAAAATAGAATTTAAATTTTCTATCTAAACAAAATGGATTAATTAATATTTTTTTAATATAATTTTTGAAATTAATTATATTGGTTTATTACTAACTTAATAAAATTTAATTTATGTTTTTTTAATTATGATATAGTTTGATGGCATATAACCACCGACTTTCCAGTTAGGATTTTTTTTTTTTTAATTTAAAGAATGGAGTTTATTGTAATTTTTTACGTTATTATTTTGGTTAGGTAGTTTTATTTTATATGTATCTTCTTTGATTGCTCTATTGGCTTTAATTTAATTAGCCAGTTTTATGTGTGTTTTATATATTTTTAAAAAGAATAATCTCAATATCATTATTTTAGTTTATTTGTTTTAGTTTTATACTTACATCATTAAGCATGTTATTATTTTTTTCAATGTTAATTTAATTAATGTTATATTATTATTTTAAGAACTACGTTTTGTGAAATTAGGGTTTGTGTGGGATATTTCTTAGGCATTATATATTTAATTACTAAGGTGAACTTGTTTAGTAAAGTAAAATTGTATAATATATAAATTTTATTATTACCGATAATTGTAGTTTCAAACCCTATCTAAATTAAATCATTATAATCAATTTCTTTTTTAAAATAGGATTTCCAATTTCTGTTAAAAAAAATTGATTGAATAATATTTTTTAATATTTAATGTAATGGTTATAGTTTAGAAAATATTTATATTAAATGTACAAGTTTTAAATTAACTATATTGATTTATTATTAACTTAATACTATTTAATTTAAGATTTTTTAATTATTATATGGTTTGATGTCATGCAACCACTGATATTTCGGTTAATATATTTTTTTTAAAAAAAATGGATTTATCTGCTTTGATTGTGTTATTTGCTTTAATTTAATTGGCCAGTTTTATGTGTATTTTATATATTTTTAAAAGGAATAATCTCGATATCATTATTTTAGTTTATTTGTTTTAGTTATATACGTACATCATTAAGCATGTTATTATTTTTTTCAATGTTAATTCAATTAATGTTACATTATTATTTTAAGAACAATACGCTTTGTGAAATTAGGATTTGTGTAGGATATTTCTTATGCATTATATATTTAATTACTAATGTGAACTTGTCTAGAAAAGTAAAAATGTATAATATATAAATTATATTATTACCAATAATTGAAGTTTCAGATCCTATTTAAATTAAATCATTATAATCGTTTTTTTGTTTAAATACGATTTCCAATTTCTATCTAAACAAAATAGATTAATTAAAATTTTTTAATATTTAATATAATGGTTATAGTTTAGAAAATATTTAATATTAAAGGTATAATTTTTTTAAATTAATTATATTGATTTATTATTAACTTAATAATATTTAATTTAAGTGGTTTTAATTATGATATAGTTTGATGTCATATAATCATTAACATTCCGGCTAGGATTTTTTTTTTTATATGTTATTATTTTAGTTAAATAATTTTATTTCATATGTATCTGTTTTGATTGCGATATTTACTTTAATTTAGTTAGCCAGTATGTGTATTTTATATTTTTTTAAAGCAATTATCTGGATATTATTATTTTAGTGTATTTGTTTTATTTACATATTTACCTCAATAAGCATGTTATTATTTTATTTTTTCCATGTTATCTTAATTATTGTTATATTATTACTTAGTTTATTTGTTTTAATTTATGTCCATGTTTATTACCATGATAGGTTTTTCCATTTTTAAGAAAGTAGTACATTGTATAGTTTCTTTATGTAGAATTTTTAGTGCAATTATTTTTATTTATTCATATCTTTTAGCTTTTAGGCAGATGGTTTTGGATTTTCGAATATGGTTTAAAATTTAGATATATTGATGCTATGGTTTAAAATCGTGTATTGTTAATTAAACTTAAATCAATCATATAAACCCTAAATTCGACCAAAAAATTATTAGACTTTAGAACTAAAGTGTTATTACTCCTTGTTGAAGTATCAGAGAAATAATATGGACCCTTATTTTGTTGTTGGTAACTATTTTCAACATCGGTAACTATAGTCAAGTACAAGTTAGATCGATCATTCATGAAAAGGAAATGACCAAATTGCTAGTTTTGTTTCAAGTGTGTCATCCTCCTTGCTTTTGCATGCTTCATTGTTTTGTCCTCCAGGCTATAGATGCAAAACCTTCCGTCTCTCATTTCTCGCTCCCTAATTTTTTTTTTTTTTAATGCCTATTATGAGTTGCTTTGCTCCTTCAATGGCACAAAGAGTAAAATTGAGAAAACTCCTAAGCGAGGAGAGAGGAATGGCCCCTCTGGACAAGAATGTTGGGGGAAAACCAGAGGAAAAAAGTTATGATTCAACAAAGTCTGAGTTTTTTAGCGAGAAGATTGATCTAGAGGGAAGATCATCACAAAAAGTTAAACCCGGTGAAAAAAACCGCCTGTGCAAAAGAAAAAAAAAGATTTGATGAAAGTATCAACAAGGGAAATAGCAAGTGAAGATCATCGGAAAAGAAGACATAGATTTAATTCTATGTTATATATACTGATACATTGACAACTAAGTGCCATGTTATTCAGGACCAAGCATTGGTAGAGCACAATCAAGAAACAAGAAGAAATTTGGTAAACTTTATTAACTTTTTTTAGGGCAATAATATGGGATTTCATAATAAGGTTAGAGTTTCCTCGATCATTCCAAAAGTCAGCTTGCGTTTTGTGTTGATGTCAGTGAGGGGAGGTCAATTCCAATTTATTTATTCTCATGATGACTTTTCCTTAGTTAATAATATGTCGAGTCAAGTTTTAACTTGTTCATGATTCTATTCACATTAACAACAATCTTGTTGAATTAAAAAAAAAATTTGTGCATAGTTATTTACTTGTATTATTCTATTCTGAATTTGCAGTAATTAATGATAGAACTGGTAGTGTAAATGTTGGAGACAAAAGGGAAGAGGAATCTAACATTGAGATTCTTTGAGTTTATGGTGCTGATGGTTTACAAGGTAAGGTTGACTTGAGAATGCTATATTCATCAAAAGGATCCGGAAAAGTTTTCTATGTATAGACTTTCTATTTGCCTGGAAAAAATTATAACTGCGATGCTTTAGTACCTAACTTTGATGATTGGATTTGTTGAATAGTATGTGGAATCAGATATTTTGTTAATATCTGCAAAGTCTTTAGCACACAGAAGAAATGCGCATTCGTCAAATAGTCCGTTATCTGCAGCATGAAATTTATGATGTTTTTCATTTTCATATAATCGGTCATGAGTGTACAAAATGTTACTCACCACCCACTGCAGTACTGATCAAATATATATTCTGATAAAGAAAAAGAAATTAAACATTTAAATTATTTTACCTACTGAAAAACTAGTAACGAAACATTTTCGAAATAGACTAAATTGAATTTAATTCAATACATTTCGACAAATTACAAATAGAATTCAAATGCTATTAAAGAAAGAGAGAATTAGAGGAAATTTGGAGTTAAAAAAGAATGAGGGTTTAGCATAAAATAAAATTAGGATTTTGAGAAATAATTATTATTTTTTGATTGGTAATGATTGGTTTGTGGAAGTAAGTGAGTCAATCATTGATGTTTTGAACTCCGGAGGAGGGATTAACTAAATCATCATTTGAAAAGACGTGTCTGTACATCTCCATATCGTAACGAGTTTTGATGTCATGTAGGACAACCAGCTCAGGCGGTGATTTGCGTGGAATTGCCACAGTGGATAGCGACTTTTTAGGAATCGCTATACCATGTAGTGATTTTTTTGCAATCACATTTTGGGAAGGCCCCACGTCCCAAAAATTTCCGATCAAAAAATTCACAGACTATTATTTCCTCTATTTCAGGGGACACCTAGGGATGCAAACGATACTAAATGTTATCGGAACTGCTAATTCCGTATTCGAACCCGATTAATAAATATAGGACCCGAGCCCTATCCGATTGCCCATCGGAGTCAACCTACTTATACCCGAACCCTACCCAACGAGTCCCTGGCTAGGTATACCTGACATGTTTTCTATTTTTTTTTCTATTACATTTTGTCAAAAAAAAAAAAAAAAGAAGGTAAATGATATTTACTTATAAAAATAGGAAAGAAAGTAAAATTTAAATAAGTTAAATAAAAACTTGAAGTTGAAAATGTTAAAAGGTCAAATTAATACATACTTATCAATCAAATTTAAAATAACAATCGATATTAATTAGTAAATAATAATTATAACAAATGCTAAAATATCAAATTAATATATACTTATTAATCAAATTTAAAATAATCAATCGTTACTAATTATTAAATAATAATTATAACACTTATCAAAGAATATTTAAAATTTAATAATTTTGAAGTTAAAACAAGAATAAAAATATATGTGTTATGTTTGTATATATAAAAAATATATTTTATATATGCATCCTTAATCGAATATTATTATATCTAAATCCATATAAAGAATACTATTTAGATTCTGATATAAAAATCGAAATATTAAATCCGTTATAAATAGATTTGATACGAATCTGGATTCCATATATCTTATCCATTGATAGTTTAGGGACAAGCGTGGCAAAAACTCGCACGAAAATGTGGTTGGCAAGAGATTGCACGGTCAGTTTAGTTAGATACCAGGGGGAAACAAACCTTAGGGTTAGGGCTCGTGGGGTTTGGTCTGGTCTGGAATAGGCATTTCCGTGGAAGTGGATTTGCCTCACTGGCTTGATGTGGGCCGCACGGGCAAAGCTTTCTTTCGTTAAGAAGAATCTGCTCTGCTCTGCTCCACACGAATTCCCATCCTCAGCTGCTATTGCTTTCGAATAGGCTTTGAGCTCTAGGAAGCTGCTGTGGGCTTTCCCCTGACTGACTAGTACGACTCCTTAGAGAGATGGCTGACCATACCACAAAGTATTGCTTACCAAACAAACTGATATACTCCCTGCCTTAATTATAATTCAATTTTTTTATCATGATTTTTATTAAGGACTTTTTATCTATTTGAGATCACATATTTAGATCAAATTATATAATAATCATATTTTTTTAATTTGGCATAATGATTCCCCATAAATTTATAAGTTATCATAACCGTTCGAACAATCTTTTTCTGACATAAGAGCAAGTCAAGTGTCCAGCATGCAATGTGACTAACTAATGAGGGTAGATAAATCATTTTTACTTATTTGATCTCACTTGTTTAGGTAAAAGTATATGATGAATTCACATATTTTTTCTCAATCATTATAATTCATTATAGAATAATTTATTTTTTCTCAAAATAAAAAAATTTTGACTTAACTATTGACTATTAGAAACTTAATTGAAACACTCCATAATTTGAGTTTCGTTACATTCCATAACATTTTCTTATATATATATATATATATATATATTTGTGTGTGTATATGTATATATAGCACTAATGCACTCCATATAAAATGCACAATTAAATCTCTAACATTCAAAGTTAAAGGTTGATATTTGATTTTATTTTTAAAAAATAAAATCTTCAATAAAACTTTTTTTTTGTGAATATTTTTTATATATTATAACCTCAAGGGATACATTAAACCTTAGGGTATTAGATCAAATTTATTATTTTTTAAATAAAAAACGTTAATCGTTATTGACTATTAAATGCTTAACAGTATTATCCATATAGAATGCACTAATGCACTCTATAACATTTTAGTATGTATATATATAGGGTGCCGAATCTCAAATTATATTGTGCTCCCGTTAAGTCTCTAATGGTCAATTATATTTAAAAAAATTAAAACAAATTTGATAAATTTACCTTAGGGTTTACATTATTTTTTTAGGATTTAGTTTATAACATGTATTTATAAAAAAATTATTTTCTTTTTTTTTTAAAAAGAAGATAGTTGACTGTTAGAGACTTAACAAAAATACA
>JAOXNR010000764.1:0-10721 GCA_028571225.1 Parsonsia alboflavescens
GGGGAAAGCAAACTATTATTGCTAACTCTACCATGGACGTTGAGCTAATTGCATTCGCTTTAGCTAATGAGGAAGTGAATTGGTTGAGAGATTTATGATTTCAAATACCTTATTTTGAATTGCTCCTATATTAATTCATTGTGATAGCACCGTATTAATTGATAGAGTTCAAAATCTTTATTATAATGGTAAATTTTTATCTATAACGAGAAAACACAATAGTGTGAGATCATATTTCACAAATGGTGTTATTAATGTTGATTATGTCAAATCTCGTGATATTCTTATAGATTCATTGACAAAGGCCTTAGAAAGAGAAAAGGTCTTGAGTACGTTGAAGGGAATAGGATTAAAGCCCATAAATTCATAAGTCATATGTGAGGAAACTCAACATGGGGACTAAAGATCCTATAACCAATTTCAATGGGAAAAATGAATCATATGATGAAAGTTTAGTACTAGTTGAAGAAAGGTGTTTTTGGTGGTGAAGCTTTGGACTCAATATATTGTCTAAGATGATTGAGTTATATGACATAGTCGAGTTGTTCTATCTTGGAGAAGACAAGACAAAGGTGTTGCGACTAGACTAATGAAAATATTTTATTGCAGTAGACTTGAATCTCTTTAAAGAGAACAAGATATCCGCATCTCAGTCTGAAGTTTTTTAGTGCATACTATCTTTTAAAATCATAAAATCAAGTTACGATCATCATGTTTACTTACCTTTATATATTGGGGAGTTTTCATTTCTACCCAAATTGAGAACAACTATTTCTTATCTATCCAAATCCTCCCAAGATTTCACAAGTTATCCAATGTAAAACTAACTTTTCATTCTATAACCATTTTGACTTATCCTTAAAAAAAAAAAGAATTAAGAAAAAAACACTTAAACATTTATTATACTTTAACATGTACTTACTATATTACCCTCAACATTCAACACATACAACTACTAAACCCAACCAGCTGCAATAACGAATTGAAGAAAGCACAACTACCATCATTCATTGTTCAAAATTTTCAGTCCATAGCTAAGAAAACTGCTCAAAGAACCATTCCCTTGTTGAAGAGAAAAGGAAAAACCCAGTGTTTTTGTGTTTGGTCGTTGAGTTTGTGACGTTTTGTTTTCATAATCAAGAGGACGAAGGTAGCTTGGTGTTCGATGGAGCATTGCATTGTTTGGTGGGTATCTTTTGTTTTTGTTTTCTTCCATTTGGATTTTGATGTGTTGTTCGCAACTTGTCTTTGTTGGTTGTTGTCTTGTTTTTCTGGTTTTTCAACACCATATTCAATGGTAAGAGAAAGAAGGAAGGGAAGTTGGGAATTGTAGAGAATTTCGGTCCAAGAAAGGCCGAAATCCACGAATTCCAGTCCATGAAGGATCGAAATCCTTGAATTTCGACCCTAGAAAAGAATCTCTTTTTTTTTTTTCTTGATTCCCATCCAAGAAGGACCAAAATCCTTGAATTCTGGTCCAAGAAGGACTGAAATCTTTGAATTCCAACCCTTGAAGTTAATTTCCTTCTTCTTTTTATTGAATTTCGGTACAAGAAGGGCCAAAATCTTGAATTCAGGTCCAAGAAGGCTCAGAATCCTTGAATTTTAACCCATGAAGAGAATGTCCTTCTTCTTCTTCTTTTTTTGGAATTCTAGCGATTAATACCCCTATTCCAAATTTTTTTTTAAGTTCCAATTTTTTTATTATTTAGTGGACACTTCTTTAATATATTTGTTTGTGTTGTTTGCAGAAATGGACTACATTAGAATTGCAGCTCACGAGGGTTCTCCAAATGGAAGGGTGCGTTCGGTAGTCATACCATTAGATGTGAATTACAAAGATTTTAGGAGAACGAAGGCAGACTATGTGAAGATTCATTTAAACCAATTCGACATACAAATTTCAATTGCTTCTACATTTTCGAATGAAAGTATTAAATTAATTGATATTGAAGATATATATGGTATCATCTATTTGAAGGGAGAAGCCGATCCTAAAGTTTCGGTCTTCAACAGAATTGATAGAACTTATAAGGGTGGCATCGGTGGTGATATTGGTAGCGGTAATGTCCTATTGGTGCAAATGGTCAAGCAAGGGATGGATTTGTTAATGCAAATGACGAACCTAGCACATCCAGATATATTCACACCGATGATGATTATGATTAGGATGAAGAACATGTTCATGATAATGATGACAACGACTTTGATGATGGGATAACACAGTTGATTCCTTTTGAGCAAATTTATATAGGACCCTTCGACTCAGTTTACAAACATGATTTGGGATGAAGATAAAGAGTTGCATTTTTCTGAAGATGATACGGTTTCACTAGTTGGTTCGATATTAAAGGATGCAATCTTTAATAGCAAGGATGAATTGACCGTAGTAGTCGATCAATATTCACTTGAGAACCGATTTCCCTATCATGTGGTATGTTAGGATAAGGGAAGATTTGAAAAAAGATGTTGGAATCAAAAAGACTGTAGTTTCATGATCCGTGCGTAGTGTAGAGTCGGATGCCAGATATGGGTGATTCATAAGTTTGTCCTGACTCACACTTACCTCCAATCTGTACAACAAAGCCAATACAGGTATATAAGTATAGCAACAATTAGTTGATGTACACTGGTAAAATCATCAGTGCAAATCACACCCCCAAAAATGTTATTTAAGACATACAACAGAATTATTGTATGAAGTTAGAATGCACCAAAGCTTGGTGATCTTTACAATATGCAAAAGACATTACCTATGGAACTCTAGAGGACTCACACAGACATCTACCATCATACTTCTACGTATTGGAGCGTGTTATGTCGGGCAAAGTGACTAGTATACATAGGCAGGTGAGCACTTTCTGAGGTCATTCTGTGCCCTTGGTCTTTCAATCGAGGGTTTCAAGTACATGAAATTGGTCATTATCATAGACACAACACACTTGAAAGATGTGTATAAGAGCAAAATTTATACAGCTGTCTGTGCGGATGGAAACGGACAAATATTTCCCCTTGCATTTGGGTTTGGTGAGGAAAAAGGCAATGATTCAAGGGAGTGGTTCTTATGAAAACTCCGGACTGCGTATGGATTGCAAGATAATTTGTTTATTTTATCTAATCGACACAAAGACATACCGCACGCAACGAGAACAATGTATTTTGAGGTTCCACATGCCTTTTGTTATCAACATTTGAAAGGAAACTTAAAGATAAAATGCAGAAATAATCAAGTTGCACTCCTTTTAAAAAATGCTCCATATGCCTATGACAAGAAGAAATGTGACTTCTATTTTTTAAATATTCAACTTACACTCGGATTGGTCATGTGCATACTGTTCAACAATCACTACAGCCAAATGACGAGCAATATTATGGAGTCCTCCAACCAAGCAATCAAGAAAGCTTGGATATTGCCTATTACATTTGCACATGAGTTTTTTAGTGGATAGTGTCAGCCTTGGTTAAACAAATGTCGAGAAGCAACGGCTCCAATGCATAATATTATCACTAAGCGTGTAGTGGAAAGAATTGAGAAATAACCTATGAAGGTTGACCAAAAAAGGTTGCAGACTACAACCATTTCGGATAAGGAGGAATATGTCATTGGAAATATACCCTCTAGAAGTAAATGTTGTGGTGTATATCATTCAGAAAACCTATGGATATCGAAGATTCGAATTGGAAGGAATACCATGTAAACATGTCATTGCAGGTGCCGGGTAAAATTTTGGGCCTTATTATGTAAATTTCAGGGCTCAATTTCACGAAATGGCTGATTTCAACACAAGATGGGTCGAAATCTAGAGAAATTGAGACGCAATGGTCAATCAAGTGCAAAATCCCAATTTTGGCCCACAGTGGGCCAAAATCATAGGATTTTGACCTACTGTGGAGTGAAATCCAGAGAAATCGAGATACAATACTTAACAAGAGCAAAGTGTCAATTTTTACCCACGGTGGGCCAAAATAGTATCCTACTATTTCGATCCAATGTGTGCAAAAATTGGCACTCAGCTTTTTTTTTTTTTCCTTACTTCTTCATAATTAATTATTTCTGCAACTTAGTCCATTAATCTTTTTTTATACACCTTCGATACAGTCTGTTCCCTTGTGTTCATTTTTTAATTCCATTGCAGATATGAATGACCTGATTGTCAATCCTACTCTTGACAAAAGGTCGGTAGGAGGACCACAAGAGGCTCGTTTCCTCTCTTAAAGTGAACAACACCGTTGGAAGAAGGCATGTAAAATATGCAAAAGAAAACGACATAATTGTCTCACCTATCCGAATGCACACAATATAAAAGCCCCACCTCCCAAAGCAAATGATCCAATGCTGAATGACAAAACTCATAAAGTACCCATCTCTAATCCAATATCCACCTAGCAATCTTAAGTTTTTGGAGAGACATACTCGATAGCAAATGACGGGGAAGATTTTGTTAATGTTGATGTGAGTGTCTTTAATGAGAGTATGGATTTTTTTTTTTAAGGCAATGTATTTGTTGACACGATTCAGAACCTTTAAATGTTATTCTAACAAACATGAATGTTTGTCATGGAATTTATTTTCACTTTATTGAATATGTAATTGACTGGGATGAAACAAAATATGCAGGATTATATAATATTTTTAGAAGAAAAAAAACTTCAAAATCAGCCCTCAGATGGTCAAAATTGGTACACAAGTGGTCAAAACCCTAAACTCTCTAGAAAACCTAAGCCCTAAAGAAAAAAAATTCTCATTAAAAATAATCATTTGATTTGAATTTTTAAAAAAGGTTTAAAAATAATTAATTTTAGCTTATTTTTAAATCAGTTCAACATAAATATATTTTAAATTATATAATAAAAACTACCATAATTTTATAAAAAAATAATATCAAAATTTTTAAAAGTCTTTCTAAAATAATTTTTTATCTAAAAATGCCTCTAAATTACTATTGTAAGTTGAACATTTTTCAAGAATTTTCGTATTTGTAACTAAAGAAACCTTGAAATTAAATAAAACAATTTACATTTAATTTACAACTAAATAAATAAACCTGTCTATATAAATAAAAAGATCTAAACTCGATATAACTCGCTATACTGTAGCATGATCCAAGCCATCTTCTCCCTAATGTGGTGAGCCATGATATTCGTGCAAGACAAGTTAAAGATGCCCCCTCATCAACTATGCCATGTAGTAACAAATATAAGCTACGCAGCTCTTCTTGTCTAATCGAATAATTATAAAATGAACCTTTGACTCGAGAGGATCCACAAAACCTGGAGTGAACTGCTCAGACTGGCTGCATCCTGTCTTACTATAATAGCCTGCATGTTGTAGAAGTCGTGTCATTAGTGAACAGACTAGTTCTGTCAAATCATCTTGGGTCTTGCTCTCGTCAACAGATGGCTTTGGATCATAAAACGTGATTGAAGACTCAGCCAATGTGATCTAAAGTAAAACCCAATGCAAGTGGACGAAACGGGCATCAAGACCTATATATATAGGAAAAAATATTTAATGACCTAATAGTAAATAAAATAGAATTTTAATCAATATTTTTATAGAAAATTAGTATTATACCACCTGGATCTCCCACCATGCTATCCCGTCATCGTCACCCTCTCCCTAATAGTATGGTGGGTCGCTCCAGATGCCTTCGCCATTCTCCACGCTCCTCGGAGCAAGTTATGTAATTTTAGTTAGTGAAATATCAAAATTATATACATACTCAGTAATTTCAGTGAGTTAAAAGTCAATATAAACTATATTAAAAAACTTACATAAAAGTATGTCCGAGCAAGAGCGAACTGGACTCTCCAATGGAATGTGGAAGATGACTCCTTCATTGCTCTCCGCAACCCTTGGAGGAACTGATCGACATGAAGGTCCTCAAGCTCCCTCGTCAAAGTACGAACATATCTAATGCCATCTCTAACAAATGTAAAACCCCGCCTATCGTGCACCTGTGAAGTAAACTTAAATATAAATTAAATCATCAAATTGATAAAATTCATATAAATAAATTAAAGGTGAAATGCATTTCTGAGTCCCTTGTGCTGCTAAAAGCATCAAATAGGGGTGAGTTCAATATCCTTGGAGCAAGAGGTGCCACCACTGGAGCAGGAGGTCCACCACACGAGCACGAGCCTCTAGTAGAGCCATCTAAAGCCCTCTTGTCTTTGGCTTCTTCCTAGGCACTAAGGAATTATGTGATGAGAGGGGTCCATGAAAGTTGATCAAAGCTCCTATGTCATTCTCCTGGCCCGAACTGGATGCCTTCCATTATAATAGAATTCAAAGACCAAATTTAACAACAATAAATAAAATGTTAGATAAATGAAATAATAATGTCATCACTCACCTGATTGGAAGGATTGGAAACTATAGGCATCAGTCGATCTATTGGATCTTCCCCCTGGAGGTCAATCTCCTCGGGCTATTATTTAAAAGACAAAATTACCAAAGATAAATAAAACCATTAAGTAACTAAAATACAAAATTGTGTGAATATGAATTTACTAACTATAATTTACGAACTATAATTACCTGGGAGATAGGTTGGTAACTATAGGAGTTGGTGGATCTACTAGATCCCCCCTATCGCCCTTTATATGCTCCCGATTTTTTTAAAAAAAATAATATAATAGGATTAATATAAAAATGACCATCTAAATTATGAATGTGAATAATTAGCAAACAAACTAACCTCATGTGGAGTCACATCGATCTTGATCGGAGTTGGTATCTAGCTGCCAGGTCAGACTCTCAATGGTGCAACCAACCCCCTCTAAACCGGTCACCCCAAGCTCACGCGAATGGCTCCCTGAGCTTGTGGAATAAGGGGACTGATGTAGTTGAAGGGAAGGCCACAAACAGACCTGCTCTAGGCATCGATCGAAGGGAGTCTAAAGAGGGTACTGTCATTATCTTTTTTTTTTTTTCAGATAGAAAACGAATGTCAGAATCTCTTATTTACAGTCACCAGTAAAGATCTCTGACCTTTGCCTCTACTTCATAACAAAAACGTCCACTTCCGATGTACATCTCAAGAACAAGGCAACGAGATTAAACACGATTGAATTGTTAGATCCAATCGTGAATATGTTTTTCTCATTTTTCAATCTCTTTGAACTCTCAGTTATTATCTACAGAGAAGTTCTCACAAACTCTCAGTTCTCTCTATTCACCTCATTTCATTCTCTTATTTATAGGCGAACAAGGATGAGATCAGATTGAATAGAAAGTTGTAGAACCATGGAAGTTCCAAAAGGTCCAACTTCGTGGCTGGCCAATAACAGGTTGCCAAGTATATGACAACTTTGTAGAAAGTTGTAGAACCATGAAAGTTCCTGAAGGTCTAACTTGGAGGCTAGCTAATAGCAGGTTACCAAGTGTATGACAACTTTGTAGAAATTTGTAAAACCATGGAAGTTTCAAAAGGTCCAACTTGGTAGCTAGCCAATAGCGGGTTGCCAAGTGTATGACAACTTTGTAGAAAGTTGTAGAATTATTCCTATTCATGGATTAGCCTAAACAACTTTGGCTAATTACGTTTAGATCCCAAACGAGATACTACCCATTAAGCAATATGTTCTGTATGTGTGACCCAATAAGTCCTCGTAAAATTAGCATTTGACATAAACGACATTTAATGTCATGTACAATAAGCGTTGTCTAGCAACACATTATTGTAATCCAATTAACGAGAATATCAGTGACACGACAAAACCTTCCATGATAAAATAACACATCTTAATCTCTTTGTCCAGGAAGTCATAATTGAACTCGAGTCATGGAACGTGTCATACTTGTAAAGTTCAATATCCCAATTCTCAGCCTCTAGTAGGTTAACTAAACCGAATAAGATAAATATCTCATATTTATTTATTCAAGCATGGCCATGCATTTTATAATCTCACTCAACCAAGAATGCTAGACATCACTCTCTTGTTATATAAGAGGGACAAATCCTATCTTGATCATTCAACATTCCACAGCACAAATTATTAGAAACTCACATGCCTTTATTGTTCACTCAATTAAGAGTGACGTTCGACAATAGCAAAGAATGCAATCTTTCATGGAGGAATCTCTGATGACCTCAAGTCAAAAGATGAGACATAATTATCATAATGAAATCACTCATGACACTCATATAACAATCCATTAAGTGATTTCATGGCTGGTCAATCCAGTACACGACACTCTATGTGTACCTATGTGTTTATATCTCATATCCATGACGGCTATCATCAATCAACACATACTAGTCTCAGCATGTTATTGATATCCTAATCTCAATAACACTGACTATGGACATTTTAAGAATAGAAATAAACTATTCTAAGGACATTACATAATTTATTTAATGAAATGCAAACATTAAAATAAATTATATAATGATATAAATAGCATCATGATACAAAGTTATGTCTACTAAGTAAAATCATCATATGTTCTTAGGGCATATCCAACAGTAGTGATGGATCTCCACCACTATCATCCCTCTACAAAGCATGGAGGCACTCATCATGACACTGGATGGCCCACTTCTAGTACTCGACCAGTCGAACTCGGGCCCTCTCATCATACTAGCTCAATAAGATATCGAGCCGGGCCACGAACAGATCGGCACTCAGATGAGACTATAATTAAAACATGGTTAAAACAAGACTATATTGGCATGTGTCTTGTTTAAATAGGAAGAGATACATATCTGAGGTCCGATCATATTCGGTCTCGTCGGATCGGGAGATGGCTGGTTGCCAATCTTGCCCTCTGGCCAAATTTGCTCAGTATCCATAACCCTTAAAGGAACCTAAATACATTCTACTATTTAGAATTGTATATCATCAACTAAAAGATTAGAATAACATCAAATATGAACAGATACATACCCTTTGGTGGATCCTATCCGATCTCGTTAGACGGCCAGCATTAGGACATGGGATCTTATAAAAATAAAACATGGAAAACAAAGTAATTATAATCTAATTTCCAGCATTTTACAAAAATAACTTAATCAGTGCAAAAATTCATTGGTCTAACATCCGATATTGGCTCAACATCGACATCTGCCCCTCATCCGCTCCTAGCCCTCCAATATTTGCTAGGTTGATAATTACCCCAACAATTCAATGGAATATGGGGGATGTGGATAAAATCGGTCCAATACACCTCTTGACGCTCCATCTCATTCAGCTCAACGCCCGGGGAGGTAGCAGGCTCCTATAATTAAAAATTTAATTTAGTAACATCATCTAATTCAAAAATGAGAAATAAAGAATGGAAGGGGTATTACTTACAGTACTAAGCAATGAATGCCATGGAGTAAAGGAGCTAGTTATTGGCCGCTTAAAGGCAAAGCACCTCAGGTATCGCTGAGCCGGAGAGGGAATGCGACTTTCCTCCTCCTCCATAGCATCCATACACAAGTGGGGATGTAGGGATGTTAAGTGATTGTAGGCCTACCACTAATTAATAATATAGGAATTAAAAAAAAAGGGTCAGATAACTATTTTGACATTCTAAAAAATCATTGTTATACAAAAGTAAATAATAATATTAAATCTTACCTATAAAAGCCAACAGTTACCATAGATGTGTCTCTTCCTCACTTGACCTTCTTCGACGGTCTATCGGTAACTATACATAGTCATGCCCCACCCAATCGCTCCTAGTGGAATGACTCTACAACCTCCAAATCATCTAATATCCTCCATACGTAATAAGGGATGACAGTTGATGACTCGCTGGTGAGAATTCAATGCTCAATGACGATGCCATATGCCAGTCTAGGGGCATCATCGACCGATAGTTGTCCCACTTCCTCATGACCTCATTCGGAGTGAGCTTAGTCGAACCAAAGTTGAATTCTATTGTAGGTGTGTTTCAATAGTATCCTTGTCTACTATCCCATAACATAGACTAATAAGTAATGTGTACTCCTGCAAGCCCAGTCGATCTAATCGAATACCAATAAGGAACCACATCTCATCGGGACGAGCACCCTCCAGTGTCAAATATCTTTACAATAACATATATCTTTAGAATATCAAAAAAATAGAAATAATTGACTTTAAAAAATCATCGTTAAATTAAACTCAATTTTTTTTTATGACTACAATAAATAAATTAACCTCCAAAACATTTTGATTAATAATAATAATTTGAATGAAAATAATAATAATAATAATTTGAATAATAATGTTAATAATAATTTGAATAATAATACCTTGATTAATAATCATAATAATATGATCAATAATAATAAAATATTTGATTGGAAAATTGGTGAGAGTTAGGGGTGAGCAGCGGGTCGGTTAACCGAATCGAACCGACGTGAAATGGTTTGAGATGGGTTGGGTTTTTCGGTTAATGGGTCGGTTTGAAACCGAACCGAATTATACTTGGGTTGGGTTCGATTGGATTATAGGAATGAGAAAAAACCGATGGTTTTTTTACTATTACAGGCTTCAAATATTGTAATGTGTAGTCTTAGCTCGGTGGTAGAATGCTTGACTTTTGTTGAAGTAGTCTAGGGTTCAATTCCCACAAGTATCATTTTGAATTTTTTTTTTTCTTCTGATTTTTTTTATTTTTATTTTTCTTCTAAAATTATTCTTTTCGTTCAACTACCACTTTCTTTACAATACCAATACATTTTTTTCCCATTATTTGTAATTTATATTTTCATTTTTTGAAATAATAATTTTTTAAATTCTTT
>JAOXNR010000765.1:0-10720 GCA_028571225.1 Parsonsia alboflavescens
GTCAAAATGGGTATAGAATGAAAAGTTAGTTTTAGATATGAGTAATTGTGAAATGTTGTGAAGAATTGGATAAATAAAAAATTATTATTTTAATTTGGGTAAAAATGAAAGCGCCCCGATAAAATTCTATCTAATTACAAAAATGAAACATTCAATTTTATACGATCTAAAATAAAATGTAGAATATTTAATTTTAGATGGAGGAATTAATTAAGTTCCACCCAAGTAATTGTATTTATCTAATATCACGGAATTGATCACAGCCTTGACATCACCGCCAGAACAAAATGCCTTCCCATTTCCCTAACAATGAAATAGCAAAATCAGAAATTTAAGTCTAGAATTATATAAAATGCCCATCAAATTATACTTACTCCGTCTGGAATTGAATGTCCCAGTTTAATTTGCATATATTTTAATAAAAATGTTTGACTTAATATATTAACACATTGCATTATCAATTTTTTTTAATAAAATTTTTATTAGTTTTGGAAATATGACATTTAATTTTGAACAATCCAAAATGAAACATGAGACATTCATTTCTGGACCAACGGAGCATATTACTAATGTAGACTAATAAATTTACTACCTTTAAAATCACAAGCTTGACCGTTGGATCTGCCTCGTAGACTTTCAGCATCTTCAACATTTGGGATACCTGAGATGAAATGTAAATATTATATATAGAAGCAGAAATCCCAGATAATTCAACCAAGGTATATACATTACATAATATTATAAATCCTATTTTCTTGTCCTTGATGCTAATTAAAAAGTTAATCATAGGTGAGGAAGTACTATATTCTGTACCATTTCATAATTAAGACAATTTAATTGCCGAGATCGGTTTAAAACAACCTTCCTCACACAGTTACTTTCTTCCAAAAGCACCTGCTGGAAGAAACGTTATATATAATTAGGTATAAGAATTTTTACCAAAATTAGGATAAAAAAATGTCACTGTGATTTGTAATTGAACTGAAACTAAATTGTTGTTTTAAGTCAATTATAGTAATTAATGACAAAAAACAGAAATAATAAATGTAATATATAAAAAGACACAAACAAATTATTTATTACTCCGATTCAGAATGTTAATTTTGACTTGCATAAATTTTAAAAAAATTAGTTGACTTAATACATTTTAAACTTAACGATAATAATTTATTAACAAAATTTTTACTAATTTAAGAAATAAAATATTTATTTCAAAATAATTTAAGATAAAAATATTGACACTTGATTTTAGATGGAGGGAGTATTCCGCGGCAACTTTCCTATATTCTAAAACCCAAGTCTATCTATGACAAATTAATTTATTAAAAAATTCTGACACGAATCATCTGGATATCGGTTCTCAATGTGAATCCATCAATAATTTAGTACTTATTAGATTATTCAAGAAGGACATCTGGATATCAGTTCTCAATATTTAGAGTGCAGGTGATGGGATATTCCCAATTAATTACGGCCCACAAATATGCATGTTACGAAAGATGCATGGCATGATCAAGACATAAAAGATACAGTATAATTAAGCTGGAACACACGACAAGACCAATTCAAAAATTCAATCAAACTAGACCCTAACATATACTCGATGGTACTTCTCCGGTGGTTCTGAATATATGCAGATAATGGTCAAGAGGTATTATTTTTTCTTTTCTTAAAAAAACTCACCTGGATCTTCCCGCAACCCTCTCTATATCCCTCCCCTCATGAATCGACGGAAGCATTCCACCCATCCTTTCATCATATCTTCAATTTAAGACTTCTCGATTTTAAGTATTATTGCATCTCACTAAACCAGTAGGGGTAGACAAAAGGTATCATTCTCAATTGAAGGAAAATAAAAATAGAACACCTAGTTGTGGGAGTTGGCAACTACTTTGGGGATTCTTATTTCTCACACCAAGCATGCCCAGTTGAACTTAGGGAAACTAAAGTGTAATCCGACGACATATGATCCCTGCACACTGAATGTAAGGTTCAAGTGCAGCACCCCCACGGCGATGGTCTTGTTGACTGGTCAGTAAGCAGGGGTTCCACTCCTTGATGTCCCAGAGCAAAAATGGATTTTAGCTTTATTTAAGTTGACTCATTTATTGTGGGTTCAAAGGAATTTTGGTTAAATTTGGGTTTTTTTGGAGGCTATTTATATATTGTACTCGTATGATATGATCATTATAACGAGTCGTGCTTGAAATTCGAAAAATATAGTTAAATCTCTTTGCAGGACATAGCCTATTTTAGGATGAATCTGAATAAAAACTTGTGTGTATATATTTTTTTTCATCTTCTCTATTGGGATTGTTCTGACTGGTTTCGCAATATAACCCATCACTAATATCTCTATAAACTCAACACTTAGCAGGATCAAACTCCAGTACCGATCTACATTGGGAGGCGCTTCAGGTCTTGCCACTCTGGACGTACGATTAGTTAATTAAGGCCTCGCAACAAAACAAGTTTGAGTTTCTCTGGAGATGAATATATAACTATAGGTATGATGTACTCAAAACATATATAACTCAAAGCACATGCAATCGGTAAGTGGAAACTTCTCACGTTATGTAGAAGAATCATTTGAAGCTCCAACTTGGGGTAAAGCATGTGATTCACGACTTTTGATGACAGATATTGTTTTTTATTTTTAACTATGTCCGGATCAATTTGCATGCATCTCAACATTGTTGATGGATATTATCGATATATAGATGGAACAACTATTAATTTTAGACAGATTTAACATTCTACTCCAAAGTTAGAGAAAAAGAAATGTGATAACAGAGTCTAGAATTAGATTAGTATATGAGTTAATTTCTAATTTGACTAATTGAGTTAGATTATGAAAGGATAAATCCCAAAAAGATTAAATTTTCTTAGTGTTTAGTTTATCTTTTTAGGTTTAAATATATAAAATATATTAAAAGATAATAATTAAATACTATAAAGAAGATTTTTATTAATATTTTATTAATGTAATAGAGAGTGACTATAACAAGAGATTCAGATCCTTTGAAGTTTTACCTATATGAAATTGATAAATTCAACCCCTCTTTACTGATTTAAACTTAAAAATTTGGAGGTTTTGTGTTCCACCCTGTATCTGCGACCAACAAATTAAGTTAGATCTACTTGTCCTCTATGATTGAATGTTCTAAATATATATTACACTTGACAGCTCATATTCTTGTCAATATATAATTACATTGATTTCGTCCAAATTTTATTTCAATTTCAAATAAGTTAAATGGGTAGAGGTGCTTGCATAAGTGTTATATATATATATATATAATTGTCTTCACGATTTGCTTCAAACTCTTATGAATTTGATTATGTTCTTAATTAATTGTACAGATTAAGAGGTTAATCAGTTCTCTGAGTCCCAAATTTGACTGCTAAAACTGATCTTTCCCCCAGCTCCAGAAATCAAGAGTAAAAGGCATGCCAGCAGATGATGATGATAAAACCAATGCTGAAACGCAATCAAATGAAACAAACACTTAGATCACCTCGCAACCTCAGCACCCCTGCCCATGATTCCTACGCCATTCTTCTTTTGTCTTTTTCTCTAACAATTGTAACAGGTTTTATATATGTGTTTGTTGTCCATGAATGACTGGAAAACTCATCGAGAAACTCTCTTTCTATAAACTAAACCTTCTTTAGATTTTTTTTATTTTTTATCCAATAACTCCTTTTTGACCCAAAAAAAAAAAAACTAATGTCTGCTGCAAATGTCTGTGTTTCTGGATCGAGCTATGTTGGCCTGAGACCAAGCTGCCCGAAGCTTCTAGCTCCTGCTGCTAAGGACTCTCTTGCGTGGTCCCGGAAAACCCTCAGAAATGGATCTAGAATTCACTGCATGAAGGTAGGTAAGATTTACAGATACATTTTTATATTTACAATTAATTATAATGAATGACTTCTGCAGACATGGAACCCATTTGAGAACAAGAAATTTGAGACCCTGTCGTACGTTCCACCACTCTCAGACGAATCAATTGCCAAGGAGATAAGTTACATGCTCCGGAAAGGATGGATCCCATGCCTAGAATTTGATGCGGTAATAATTTTGAAAATTCCTAAGATTTTGAATCTTAAATTATTCACTGTTAATTACTTGGAATGAATCACAATCTCCAAATATCTAGACTTATGAAGTATACAAATTTAGACAATTTTTGTCGCCTTTTTCAACTTCATGAATTGAAAATTCATCAATCATTTACATGCTTCTTAATTATTATGCAGGTATCATATGATTCATTCATCAGTCGCAACTTGCACAAATTGAAAATTCATCAATTATTGATACGGTTCTTAATTATTATGCGGTTATCATTTGATTCATGCATTAGTAGTAACTTGCAAGTAAGATCACTACTTGGAAATTCTTAGATTCACGTTACCCAATATGAATGAATAATAGGACCTCTCAACCAATTAAAACAAGCAGAAGATGCGAATTTCTCAATCCTGTGGATATAATATTGAAAGTTTATTCCCAGTAGACTTGCCTTCGTTTGAAAATCATGTGTGCTAAAATCACTGTCAGTCGTTACTTTCTGAAAAATTAAAACTGAAAGACTATCATTTAATTTCAATGAAGGAGGGATTTGTGCACAGGGAGAACAGTAGGATGCCGGGCTACTACGACGGGAGGTATTGGACCCTGTGGAAGCTGCCTATGTTTGGTTGCAATGATAGTTCCCGAGTCCTAAATGAAATTCATGAGTGTAAAAAGGCATATCCAAATGCTTACATTCGCTGCTTGGCTTTTGACAACATCAAACAGGTGCAGTGCATGGCCTTCGTGATACAAAAGCCTGCCAAATCTTCTTAGGAATCATCAGTTCCTACAGCTTCCATTCTGCAACACCAACCACCAGAGTATGCCACCACCACCATTACTTCAGACGGCTTCCACTCCTAGCCTAGTCTGCGATTTGTTTTCTCATTTTCCTCATGGCAGGACCGGAATAAAATGGTTCAATGCTTCTCCTGACTGGCAGTTCAGGTAGAATCTTCGAAAGATTCACCAAAAAGGAAAATTTAGTACAAGACATTTGCTTTATCATATCCTGGAGACAATCTAAAGAATAGTGAAAGGATTCAAAGAAGCCTAATAAAGAAACCGAGTCTTTTTACTCATCTTTCAGTTCCAAATTTAATAGTATCATGCAAAATCCAAATTGCAGTCTAAAGTACTTTCACTGTGAATTGGAATATCACTATCTCATCACAAGTATCATTTCTCAGTTCCATTTTGTTCTTCATTAGCCTTCAAGCTTGAATCCTCAGTATCCTAGACCAACAAATTAATCCATCACCTATTACATTGTAAGTTATTGCTCCAACATGCCAATAGTTTTCTGGAGAGTGAAACAAACCTATTATGTCCTTCACTGACCGACCACCAAAGAAAGAGCAGAAGCTCTGCTTTCTCCTGGGTTTAAATAGCAAAACATCAAGGGCTTCAGGTTTCAACCTCTGCCATAGATAAAAAGAGCAAATCATGCAAATTATTCCGTTGTTCATCAGTAACCAATGTCCTAGTCTTCATGCCGATGTTCATGAAATTCTTTGTCCTAAAAGTCAAAACAACTTTGTTCAACTTTGAGGTGTGTTAAAACTTAAACACTAAGCACCTACTAATGTGGAAAAAAAAAAAAAAAACACCTTCTAATGCCAAAAAAAAAACCCACAAAAAAAAAAAACAACCTTTCACAATCATACATGAATTGATGAATTGTCCATTATTGCTAGTCAAAATGAACCACAATTGCATATCCCCAACCAAAAAAAAAAATTGTCTCATAAAACAATTGATTTTGTTTCCTCTCCAAATTGCAGACTTTTCAACCAGTTGCTAGATAAAACAGTATGTCAGTATCTAAATAGGCCAGTTCCCTCGGAGAGCAAGAATTAGAAGATTGACAAGCAAACACAGCCCGGACAGATGAGTCTAGTTGAAGTGAAAAACATAAGAGACTAAACATATTATGACAAGAACTTTCAGAAAGCAGTAAAAATATAAAATATTAACGTGGGTTGATTGTCAAAAGACCATGAGGAGAACAGGAGAAAAAAAATGCAGGTAATAAAAGTAAACTATCACGTAAAATGTCGATTGATGGAAAACACACTACAGCAATACATCAGAGAAGCAGTCCAATCGTCCTGGTAATTGAGGAGAAAAATTACAAACCTTATCTGCAGTGAAACAATTAAAGAAAGTATTACATCACTTACATCATTAACATCCCAGTTAACATGAAGCAAAGATCAGTACTAAACCTTGTACAACCAGTGCAAAGCCACCTGTAAAATCATAAAAACAACTTTTCAGATGAAAAATGGCAACAGTTTTCTGAATGGTCATAAGAAACAATGAAGAGAAAAAATAGAACTCCAGAAAAAGTATTAAGAATCAAAAAGGACAAATAACTGGTTAAAATCCACAATAATTGAAAACAGTCCCACGTGATAAAAAGGCTTGCATCAGATATTTGGATTCACCATCATTACAACACATAAATATATCAGCTCTTCCCCAATGCTTATACCTCATCAAAGATTCAAACCCTAAACCTCCTTAACAATCCTGCTGCCTGAAAGTGTAGTTGACAAGCAAAATCATACGCCCAACATATTGCATTGGACCACTTATGAGGAAAGGCCATCAGCAAAAGTTGAAACTAGATGGTAAACTAAATTCCACTGGATGCAGATTGAGGGGAAAAAATAAAGGAGCTCAAGTAAGCAAATTATATACATTTGAAACATCGATAGAGAGAGGCAATCGATTAAACTAATCTTATGAAACAATTGATCTTGCCAACCCATTTAAATTTGTAAACATAAGACCAAAAATGTATTTAATTGTTTCTAATGAGGTCTTTCCCAGCTCTACAGATCCAACAACCCAAAAGAAGCAAGTGGAAACTAGCAAATTGGAAGAGTCAAATTCATCAGGATTTATACTGAACATATGTAGCAAAAGATAGACCTCATTCAGTCTTCAGCACAAGTACATAATCTTGGAGAAACAGGTAGTGGTAAAAGGATAATGTGAACTCTAATTATTTATCTTGGAGATCATGGCTCTCAAGAAGACTAAAAAACCACTACAGCTATAACAACAACAATAATAATAAAGGACACAATAACGCACGCCAAAGCACCATCCTAATACCTTAGATATATCTTGACTCTATGATGCTTTGCAAGAAGTAGGTCAGAGAAGACCAAAGTCATCCTTCTCCTACTCTGCTTTCATTATAGTTTTCTTCTTTTCCTGCTCTTTTTGTTTATGAAGAAAAAGGAAATATTTGATTTAAGTGTACTTAGATTTTCACAAATCATCAAAGTAAAAACATGAGAAACTTAATGCATCCTACAACAAAGTTAGAACCATTCCCAAAATTCAACAAGTAACCTAGCACATTTCTACATCCTAAGCAAGACAGCAGCACATACAGCATGAAATTGCCTCAGCCAGATCCACTGAACTTTGGCAAAATGGATAATATAGTGGACTACCTTGCTACAAACACTGTTGAAATATCAGCTAATGTTTCTCCACATTTCATCTTCCTAGCATCCTAACAGTCACCAAGCACCTTCTGCAGGAGATTTTTCACAGTGATCCACCAATGCAAATACTCTCATGGACCAAAAACATAAATAAAATGAAATGATCCTAAAATAGGGAGCTAAAATGCTGAAATTACTGTGGTCAGTTTGGAAACACCATTCAAGAAGTCCTGCCTAAATAATAGGAAGTCTAGTGAAGCCACTGATTCCCGTTCACCTAAAAATGTTTTGAAGAAAAAAAAGTGTGACATAATCTCTTCACTAGAGTATAAGGTGTCCAATAAACAATAACAACCGACTTATTCCTCCAGGTACAGAAATGAACAAGTTATGTTATGAGCATTACTAGTTCAAGGGGGGGTCCAATTTACCCTTTAGTTTCATATTTTTCCACAGCATTCCTTTTATGTCATAGAAAGCTTCAAAAGAGTATAAATAGCAAACACCACACTGACACTTCAACCAATAAAAAGCCTCAGACAGTGAAGCATATATGAAGTAGCTTACAAATGTCACAGAATTCCTTATCTTCTTTACTTACATATGATATTCTTCTTGTTCCCATGCTCTTCCTACATATCAGTGGCCTGAGGTTAGACTATTCCTCTCAGAGTCTAGTCAGAAAACCACAAACTTTAAGGTTAGTAATAATTTTCCAGCATTTATTTCATAAAGCTAAACCTTCAGAATCAAAATTAAGCATAAAAATAGAGTTTCCGTTCCATTACCAAAGGCGGGCTATTGAATAAAAAGCAATTTCAAGTATAACAGCATCCAGGAATAATTAAAACTCAAGAGGGGAAAAAATAAGCCAAGACATCAGTCACTGAAATTGTCACACAGCCATCGGTTTCAAATTTAAATAAATAAACAAAATAACAGCGACATAAACACTGAGCATACCCTTGAATGACAAGATCAACGATTTTTTTCGGAAGGTAATGGCCTGTTAAATCCACCACGACGATTCATATACTGCCTGGGTTGCCGTTTCGTAACCTTTCTCACTGCGCCAACGTCATTCCCCGCCACCGGCTTCCCTTTAGTCGAATCAAAGCCTACAGGTATCCCGAACTTCTTCATCATCTCCATCTCATTCTCATCCACTATCTCATTGCCATCGTTGTTATTATTCTCTTCTGCCAATTCTATTGCATTCTTTCCCTCACCACGATCCTTCTGCTTCTTCTGTTGCTCTTTTGCAATTCCATCAACAAAATCTGAAACAACAGAAGCTCGTTGACGGTCCTTCTCCTTTTCTGTCTCATCTCTTCGGCGTTTCCTGGGAGGGCTTTCAGGAGTAGGAGAACGGTTGTGGCGTCGGTGATGACGGTGGTGCCGGTCTGGGGAATGAGAGCGAAGGCGGTCAGCCGATAGTGAGCGTGTCCTAGAACGGGTGTGTCGAGATCTGGTCCGGTCAGGCGTACGGGAAAGGGAATCAGAGCGCTTGCTTCTTTTCCGGTCACGGTCACGGTCTTCTCGATCCCTCTTCCGATCTCTGTAACGTTCCCGATCGCGGTCCCTGTCACGGTCCCGGTCTCTGTAGTCACGGTCCCTATCTCTATCCCTCTCGCGATCACGGGCGCTATCGCTCATGGTGGGTGGCGCTGGTAGAGAAATTTTAGGGATTTTTTCCGGCCAGGGTTTTAGTTGGGTTTCAGAAGATTTTATATAAATTATAGAAGCTGTCCTTCTGGTTTATGATAATGATAATCAGGCCTAATTTACTTTTATAAATTGCATTCAGACACTTATGCAAAATTAAAGTTGCCCAGAAAATTCAGGTTTTAAGAGACCAAATAATTAAGAAGCTAAAAGATCAATTAATTCCATTGATTGACCCAATTTCAATTTTATCCACTTTCTATAAACATTTCATTTCTACCCAAATGGGTTGACCCAATTTCATCTTATACCCAAATTGACTTTCTAACATTTTTTGTTAATAAAAATTGTCCTAGAAATGTGAAATTACGCCCTTACCCTTTGTTTTTCAACACCAAATCGAGAATCGAGACTCAACTTTTCATCTTCTTCTCGATTTTATATGCAACTATCCATTACTTCTCGAAAGCCGGATCACCGAGAAACGAGCCTTCACTTTCATTTTCTTTCTTTCTTCCACCCTCATTTTCTTTTCCCTCACTCCCTCACTCTCATTTTCTTTCCACACCAAACCAAGCTCACTTTCTTCCTTCCACTCCCTTCTTCCCTTCTTCACTCACTCACCGGCGGTGTCCTTCTTCACTCCCTCACCGACGTGGCCGTTCCTTCACTTCCCTGTAGGTTTTCTTTACTCAAACCTTGATTTTGTGTGTTATTTAACTTCGCTTTTATAGTATGTTGAAATCATGTATTGTATTGTGCATGGGTTTCGAATATTGATCTCGAATTGTATCAATTTTGTCTCAAATGGTTTAATTTAGGTGTTGATCAGTTGAATTCTCTCGGTAGTCTCAAATTTGGATCACGGGTCTCGAATTTTTTCATGAGTCTCGAATGGATTTTGATAGGTTTTGGGTATTGGATCTCGAATTGTTAAAATTGTGTCTGGAATTTTTTAATTTGGATATGTAATTGTTAAATTTGTAGGGTCTCGAAATTGGCTTATTGTCTCGAAATTAGCTTGATGTCTCGAAATGATTGTCTTGAAATGGTCTCATTGTCTCGAAATTGATCTATTGTCTCGAAATTCTTGTCTAGAAATGGTCTCATTGTTTTCGAATGGCTTGTATCTGTTTTGAATATTGTCTTGAAATTGCCTCTACTGTCTCGAATGGTATTTTTTGTCTCTAATGACTTTTCTTTGGTTACAATTTGTTGTCAAGGGTCTCGAATGGATTGTATTGAGTCTCGATTTGTTGAATGTGTCTGAAATGGTATTATTTGGGTGTCAAATTGTTAAATTTTTAGGGTCTCAAAATGGTCTCATTGTCTCGAAATTGGCTTATCATCTCGAAATGGTCTTATTGCCTCGAAATGGGCTATTGTCTCGAAATTATTGTCTTGAAATGTGCATGGTTTTGAATATTGTCTCTATATGGCTTGTCTCGAAATTGTACTATTGTCTCGAATGGTATTTTTTGTCTCGAAATTTACTATGGTCTCGAATGGC
>JAOXNR010000766.1:0-10720 GCA_028571225.1 Parsonsia alboflavescens
GATTAATTATTTAATGGGTTAAGAATAAAAATAAATATTGGGCTTTAATTAAAGGGCCAGAATAATTATGTTGGATCAATGATCCAATGAATAAATATTGGACCTTTAATTAAATAAAAGGATTGTTGGGTTATTGGGCTTTTGGCCCATAGACCCATATTTCTGATTTAGTTATTAAATGATTATTTATTAATCCTGTAATAACCAGAAGAAAGACGATCATTCAAAAACCCTAAGAAAAGAGAACAGAAGTAATTTTTCTCTCTGCAGAAAAATTACAGAATGTTTGTTTTCCTCCACTCCACTGAAGAGATTCTCCGATCTTCTATTTTCCTTTCTGTTCACCCAGATAGATAGGGAATGGATTAGAAGATCTTTTGCATAGTAGATCAATACGTCCATATTCATTCCGCAGGACAGATCTTAGAATCTTCAAATCAGGTATCGTTCTCGAACTCCAATCTGAGAAACTTTTTAAAAATCCTGGGACTCCGGATTCGTTTCCTCGTGGATTCGAGATCCGATTCCCCTTCACCAGCAAGCCATGAAACTTCAAGCACAAGCCACTAATAACCGTTTGGCCCCTATGATTCATTCCGAGCATTACATGGACACGCAGGTGAGAAAATGACTGTTTTGCCACTAAGTTTTACCCCAGGGCTTAATAAGCCCATGCGAGTCACAAATATGCAGCATTTTGGGGCACCATTATGTCCAAGTCACCGAGCATGGCTACGAATGGTGCGGCAAGCCTCAAAACTTGGAGCAGAAGTTACTAATGACAGTTTTGCCCCTATGATTCATTTTGGGCATTACATGGCCGCACGAGTGAGCAAACAACCATTTTGCTCCTATGTTGTCCCCGGGGATTAATAAGCCCACACGAGTCACAATTGACTGTTTTGCCTCCATGTTGCACTTCAGTGTACCATTATATCCGAGTCATCAAGCATGGCCAGGTAATGGTGTGGCGAGCCACGAAACTTGCAGCACAAGTGACTAATGACCATTTGGCCCCTATGATTCACTTCGGCATTTTATGGCCGGGCAAGAGAGAAAATGACCATTTTGCCCCGAGGCTTAATATGCCCGTACGAGTCACAAATGACCATTTTGACCCTATGCAGCACTTCACTGCACCATTATTTCCGAATCAACGACCATGGCTAGATAATGGTGCGGAGAGCCACGATACTTAGAGCACAAGTCACTAATGAACGTTTTGCTCTTCTTAATCATTTCTGGCATAACATGGCCGCACGAGTGAGAAAATGACCATTTTACACTAAGTTGTACCCCAGGGCTTAATAAGCCCATACGAGTCACAAATGACCATTTTACCCCTATGCGGCACTTCGGTCCACCATTATGTCTGAGTTACCGAGCATGGCTATGAATGGTGCGGCAAGCCACGAAACTTGGAGCACAAGTTACTAATGACTATTTGGCTCCTATGATTCATTTTGGGCATTACAAGGCCGCACGAATGAGAAAATGACCATTTTGCCCATAAGTTGTACCTCGGGGATTAAAAAGCCCATACGAGTCACAAATGACCGTTTTGCCTCCATGCCACACTTTGGTGCACTATTATGTCCTAGTCATCAAGCATGATTAGGTAATGGTGCAACAAGCCACAAAACATGGAGCATAAGTCACTAATGACTACTTTGCCCCTATGATTCATTTCGCTCATTATATGGCCACACAAGTTAAAAAAGGACCATTTTACCCGTAAGTTGTACCGAGGGCCTTAATAAGCCCATACGAGTCACAAATGACCATTTTTCCCATAAGTTGTACCTTGGGGCTTTATAAGCCCATACGAATCACAAATGACCATTTTGACCCCTATGTGGCACCTCGCAACATCATTATGTGCGAGTCACCGAGCCTGGCTAGGTTGTGGAACAGGAAACCACGAAACTTTGAGCACAAGTGACTAATGACCATTTTGTCGCTATGTTGTACCCCGGGGCTTAATAACTCCATGCGTGTCACAAATTACTATTTTTCCCCTACGCCGAACTTCGGTGCACCATTATGTTCGAGTCATAGAGCATGGCTAGGTAATGGTGTGGCAAGTCACGAAACTTGGAGTACAAGTCACTAATGACCATTTTGCTCTTATGATTCAATTCGGGCATTACTTAGCCGCACGAGAGAGAAAATGTCCATTTTGCCCCAAAGTTGCACCTCGAGGCCTAATACCATATGAGTCACAAATGTCCGTTTTTCTCCTATGTTGCACTTCGGTGCACCATTATGTCGCAGTCATTGAGCATTGCTAGAGAATAATGTGGAAGCCACAAAACTAGGAGGACAAGTCACCAATGACCGTTTTGCCCCTACATTTTACCCCGGAGTTGTACCCCGGGACTTAATCAGTAGATACGAGTCACGTATGACCGTTTTGCCCCTATGCGGCACACTGGTGCACCTTTATGTCCCAGTCACCGAGCATCGTTAGATAATGGTGTGGCAAGCCACGAAACATGGAGTACAAGTCACCAATGACCGTTTTGGCCCTATGATTCATTTGCGACATAATATGGCCGCACGGGTGAGAAAATGATCATTTTACCCTAAGTTGTACCCTAGGGCTTAAAAAGCCCATATGAGTCACAAATGAACGTTTTGCACCTATGCGGCACTTCAGTTCACCATTATGTCCGAGTCACTTGGCATGGCTACGTAATGGTGCGACAAGCCAAAAAACTTGGAGCCCAAGTTACTAATGACCGTTTCGCACCTATGGTTTATTTCGGGCATCATATGGCCGTACAAGTGAGAAAATGACCATTTTACCCCTAAGTGGTAGCCCGGGGCTGAATAAGTCCATACAAGTCACAAATGACCACTTTGCCTCCATGTGGCATTTCGGTGCACCATTATGTCCGAGCCTTCAAGCATGGCTAGGTAATGGTGTGGAAACCACGAAACTTGGAGGACAAGTCACTAATGACCGTTTTGTCCCTATGATTCATTTCGGGCATTATACGGCCAAATGAGTGAGAAAAAAACCATTTTGCACCTACGTTGTACTCCGGGGCTTTACAAGCCCATACGAGTCACAAAAGACCGTTTTGCCCCTATGCGGCACTTCGATGCACCATTACGTTCAAGTTACCTAGCATAAGTAGGTAATGGTGCGGAAGCCACAAAACTTGGAGGACAAGTCACTAATGACAGTTTTGCTCCCACGATTTTTTCGGGCATAACATGGCCGCTCGAGTGAGGAAATGACGATTTTACCCCGAAGTTGTAACCTGGGGCTCAATCAGCACATATGAGTCACATATGACCGTTCTGCCCCTATGCGGCACACCGGTGCACCATTTTGACCGAGTCACCGAGCATGGTTAGATAATGGTGTGGCAAGCCACGAAACATGGAGCACAGGTCACTAATGACCGTTTTGCCCCTATGACTCATTTCAGGCAAAATATGGCCGCAGGAGAGAGAAAACGACCACTTAACCCCTAAGTTGTACCCCGGGGGGCTTAATAAGCCCATACACGTCACAAATGACCTTTTTGGCCCTATGCAACACTTCGGTGCACCATTATGTCCGAGTCACCAAGCATGGCTGCGCAATGGTGTAGAAAGGGACAAAACTTAGATCAAAAGTCACTAAAGACATTTTGCACCTATGATTCATTTCGGGCATCATAAGGCCGCATAGGGATAAAATGACCATTTTATCCCTAAGTTGTACCTCGTGGTGTAATAAGCCCATAACTGTCACAAATGACCGTTTGGCCCCTATGCAGCACATGGGTGCACCATTTTGTCCGAGTCACTAAGCATAGCTAGGTAATGGTGTGGAAGCCACGAAACTTGGAGGACAAGTAACTATTAACAGTTTTGCACCCATGATTCGTTACGAGCATAATTTGGCCGCACGAGTGAGAAAATGACCATTTTCCCCCGAAATTGTACCCCGGGGCTTAATCAACACATATGAGTCAAGTAGGACCGTTTTGCCCCTATGCGGCACACCGGTGCACCACTATGTCAGAGTCACCGAGCATGGCTAGATAATGGTGCGGCAAGCCACAAAACTTGGAGCACAAGTCACAAATGACCGTTTTGCCCCTATGATTCATTTCGGGTATAATATGACCGCATTAGTGAGAAAATAACCACTTTACCCCTACGTTGTACCCCAGTGGCTTAATAAGCCCATACGAGTCACAAATGACCATTTTGGCATTATGCAGCACTTCGGTGCACCATTATGTTTGAGTCACTGAGCATGGCTAAGTAATGGTGTGGCAAGCCACAAAACATGGAGCAAAAGTCACTACATGCATTTTGCACCTATAATTCATTTCAGGCATCATATGGCTGCATAAGTGATAAAATGACCATTTTATCCCTAAGTTGTACCCCCGGGGCTTAATAAGCCCATACGAGTCACAAATGACCGTTTTGCCCCCATGCGACACTTCGGTGCACCATTATGTCCGCGTCACCAAACAAGGCTAGGTAATGGTGCGAAAGCCACGAAACATGGAGGACAAGTCACCAATGATGGTTTTGCACCCATGATTCATTACGAGCATAATATGGCCGCATGAGTGAGAAAATGACCATTTTTCCCTAAAGTTGTACCCCGGGGCTTAATCAGCACATTTGAGTCATGTATGACCGTTTTGCTCATATGCGGCACACCGGTGCACCATTATGTCTGAGTCACCGAGCATGGTTAGATAATGGAGCGGCATGCCACGAAACTTGGAGCACAAGTCATTAATGACCGTTTTACCCCTATGATTCATTTCGGGCATAATATGGCCGCACGAGTGAGAAAATGACCATTTTTCCCCAAAGTTGTACCCCGGGGCGTAATCAGCACATATAAGTCACGCATGACAGTTTTGCCCCTATATGGCACACCGGTTCATCATTATGTCCGAGTCACCGAGCATGGTTAGATAATGGTGCGGGAAGCCACGAAACATTGAGCACAAGTCACTAATGACCATTTTGCGACAATGATCATTTTGGGAATAATATGGCCACACGAGTGAGAAAATGACCACTTTACCCCTAAGTTACCCTGGGGCTTAATAAGCAAATACCAGTTACAAATGACCGTTTAGGCCCTATGCAGCACTTCGATGCACCATTATGTCCTAGTCACCGAGCATGGCTACGTAATGGTGCGGCAAGCGACAAAACTTGGAGCAAAAGTCACTGAAGACATTTCGCACCTATGATTCATTTCGAGCATCATATGGCTGCACATGTGATAAAATGACCATTTTATCCCTAAGTTGTACCCCGGGGCTTAATAAGCCCATACGAGTCACAAATGACTATTTTGCCCCTATGCGGCACTTCGTTGCACCATTTTGTCCGAGTCACCGAGCATAGGTCGGTAATGGTGCGGAAGCCCCGAAACTTGGAGGACAAGTCACTGATGACCGTTTTGCACCCATGATTCATTTCGGGCATGATATGGCCGCACGAGTGAGAAAATGACCATTTACCCCAAAGTTGTACCCTGGGGCTTAATCAGCACATATGAGTCACGTATGACCGTTATGAGTCTATGCAGCACACCGGTGCACCATTATGTCCGAGTCACCGAGCAAGGTTAGATAATGGTGCGGCAAGCCACGAAACTTGGAGTACAAGTCACTAATGACCGTTTTGCCCCTATGATTCATTTTGGGCATAATATGGCCGCACGAGTGAGAAAATGACCACTTTACCCCTATGTTGTACCCTGGGGCTTAATAAGCCCATATGAGTCACAAATGATCGTTTAGGCCCAATGCAGAACTTTGATGCACCATTATATCCAAGTAACTGAGCATGGCTACCTAATACTGTGGCAAGCGACAAAACTTGGAGCAAAAGCCACTAAAGACATTTTGCACCTATGATTCATTTCGAGCATCATATGGCTGCACAAGTGATAAAATGACCATTTTATCCCTATGTTGTACCCCGGGGCTTAATAAGCCCATACGTGCCACAAATGAGCATTTAGCCTCCATGCGGCACTTCGGTACACCATTATGTCCGACTGATTGAGCTTGGCTAGGTAATTGTGCAGAACCCACGAAACTTGGAGCATAAGTCACTAAAGACCATTTTGACCCTATGATTCATTTCGGGCATTATACGGCCGAATGAGTGAGAAAATGACCATTTTGCCCTTATGTCGTACCAGGTGCTTAATAAGCCCATAGAAGTCACAAATGATAGTTTTACCCTGAGGCGTCACTTCGATGCACCATTATGTCCGAGTCATCGAGCATGGATAGGTAATGGAGCCTAAGCCACGAAACTTGAAGGACAAGTCAGTAATGTCCATTTTGCACCTATGATTCATTTCGGGCATAATATGGCCGCACGAGTGAGATAATGACCATTTTACCCCGAAGTTGTACCCCGGGGCTTAATTGGCCCATACGAGTCACGTATGACATTTTGCCCCCTCTGTGGCACCCTAGTGCCTCATTATGTCCGAGTCTCTGAGCATGGGTAGATAACGGTGTGGCAAGCCACGAAACTTGGAGTACAAGTCACTAATGACTGTTTTGTCCCCATGATTCATTTCGGGCATAATATCGTCGCATGAGTGAGAAAATGGCCATTTTACCCCTAGCTTGTACCCCTGGGCTTAATAGTCCCATACGAGTCACAAATGACCGTTTTGTCGCTATGCGGCACTTCGGTGGACCATTATGTCTGAGTCACCGAGCATGGCTACGTAATGGTGCGGCAAACCACAATACTTGGAGCTCAAGTCACTAATGACCGTTTTGCACCTTTGATTCTTTTCGGGCATCATATGGCTGTACAAGTGAGAAAATGACCATTTTACCCTGAAGTTGTACCGAGGCTTAATTTGCCCATAGAGTCACGTATGACCATTTCGCCCCTATACGGCGCATCGACACACCATTATATCCGAGTAGCAAGCAGGTTATGATAATGGTGCAGCAAGCGACAAAACTTGGAGCACAAATCACTAATGACCGTTTTTCGCCTATGATTCATTACTGGCACTATATAACCGCACAAGTGAGAAAAAGGCTATTTTACCGCTATGTGCTACCCCGGGGATTAATAATCCCCTACGAGTTACAAATGACCGTTTTGGCCCTATGCTCCTCGTCGGTGCACCACGATGTCCGAGTCTTTGAGCATGGCTAGATAATGGTGCGGCATGCCACTACACTCGCATCACAAGTCACTAATGATGGTTTTACTCCTGTGATTCATTTCGGGCAATACATGGCCGCACGAGTTTGGAAACGACCATTTTCCCGTTAGTTGTACCCTGGGGCTTAATAAGCCAATACAAGTCACAAATGAACGTTTTGCCCCTATTTGGCACCTCGCTACACTATTATGTCTGAGTCACTTAGCCTATCTATGTAATGGAGTTGAAAGCCGCAAAATTTGGAGCACAAGTCACTAATGACCGTTTTGCCCCTATGATTCATTTCGGGCATTATATGGCCGCACGAATGAGAAACTGACCATTTTACCCCGGGGTTTGGAATGCCCATATGAGTCACAAATGACCATTTTGCCACTATGCGGCACTTCGCTGCACACATCCGAGTCACCTACCATCGCTAGGTAATGGTGCAGCAACGCACGAACATTGGAGCACAAGTCACTAACGGCCGTTTCGCACCCATGATTCATTTGGGGAACGACAAGGCTGCAAAAGTGAGAAAATAATCATTTTCCTCAAAAGTGACCCATAATAAGCACCTCAGAGTCACAAATGACCGTTTTACCCCTATGCAACACCTCGTTGCACCATTATGTTTCAGTCACCGAGCCTGGCCAGGTAATGGCGCAGCAAGCCATGAAACTTGGAGCACAAGTCACTAATGACCGTTTGGCCCCTATGATTCATTTCGGGCATTACATGGACACGCAGGTGAGAAAATGACCATTTTGCCACTAAGTTTTACCCCAGGGCTTAATAAGCCCATGAGAGTCACAAATGACCAGTTTGCCCTTATGCGGCATTTCGGTGCACCATTATGTCTGAGTCACCGAACATGGCAATGAATGGTGCAGCAAGTCTCGAAACTTTGAGCGTAATTTACTAATGACCGTTTTGCTTCTATGATTCATTTTGGGCATTACATGGCCACAAGAGTGAGAAAAAAACCTTTTTGCTCCTAAGTTGTACCCCAGGGATTAATAAGCCAGTACGAGTCACAAATGACTATTTTGCCTCCATGCGGCACTTCAGTGCACCATTGTGTCCTAGTCATCAAGCATGGCTAGGTAATGGTGTGGCAAGCCACAAAACTTGGAGCACAAGTCACTAATGACGGTTTGGCCCTTTGATTCATTTTGGGCATTATATGACCGCACAAGTGAGAAAATGACCATTTTGCCCCAGGGCTTAATATTTCCATACGAGTCACAAATGTCCATTTTGAGCTTATGCGGCACTTTGCTGCACCATTATTTTCGAGTCACCGACCATGGCTAAGTAATGGTGCAGCAAGCAATGAAGCATGGAGCACAAGTCACTAATGACCGTTTTGCCCCTATGATTCATTTCTGGAATAATATAGCCGCACGAGTGACAAAATGACCATTTTACCCAAAGTTGTTCCCAGGGCTTAATAAGCTCATACGAGTCACAAATGATCATTTCGCCCCAATGCGACACTTCTGTTCATGATTATGTCCGAGTCACCGAGCATGGCTACGTAATGATGCGGCAAGCCACAAAAGTTGGAGCACAAGTCACCAATGACCGTTTTGCACATATGATTCATTTCAGGCATCATATAGCCGCACAAGTGAAAAAATGACCATTTTACCCTAAGTTGTACCTCGGGGCTAAATAAGCCCAAACAAGTCACAAATGACCATTTGACCTCGATGCGGCATATCGATGCACCATGATGTCCGAGTCTTCAAGCATGGCTAGGTAATGGTGCGGAAGCCACGAAAGCGGGAGGACAAGTCACTAAAGACAGTTTTGTCCCTATGATTCATTTCGGGCATTATACAACTGAATGAGTGAGAAGATGACCATTTTGCCCCTATGTTGTTCCCCGAGGCATAATAAGCCCGTACGAGTCACAAATGGCCGTTTTGCCCCTATGCGGCACCTCGGTGCACCATTATGTCCGAGTCACCGAGCATAGCTACGTAATGGTGCGGAAGCCATGAAACTCTGAGGACAAGGCACTAATGAAAGTTTTGCACCCATGATTCATTTTGGGCATAATATGGCCGCACGAGTGTGAAAATGACCATTTTACCCCGAAGTTGTACCCCCGGCTTAATCAGCCCATTTGAGTCACGTATGACAGTTTTCCCCCTGTGTGGCACACGGGTGCCCCATTATGTCCGAGTCACCGAACATGATTAGATAATGGTGCGGCAAGCCACGAAACTTGGAGCACAAGTCCCTAATGACCGTTTTGCCCGTATGATTCATTTCGGGCATAATATAGCCGCATGAGTGAGAAAATGACCACTATACCCCTAATTTGCACCCCGGGGCTTAATAAGCCCATACGAGTCACAAATGACCGTTTTGGCCCTATGCAGCACTTCGGTGCACCATTATGTCCGAGTCACCAAGCATGGCTACGTAATGGTGCGGCAAGCCATAAAATATGGAGCAAAACTCACTAAAGACATTTTGCACCTATGATTCATTTCGAGCTTCCTATGGCTGCACAAGTGATAAAATGACCATTATATCCCTAGGTTGTACCCCGAGGCTTAATAATCCCGTACGAGTCACAAATGACCCTTTTGCCTCCATGCGGCACTTCGGTGCACCATTATGTCCTACTCATCGAGCATGGCTTGGTAAAGGTGCGGAAGCCACGAAACTTGGAGGACAAATCACTAATGACCGTTTTGGCCCTATGATTCTTTTCGGGCATTATACGGCAGAATGAGTGAGAAAATGACCATTTTTTCCCCTATGTTGTACCCGAGGCTTAATAAGCCCATACGAGTCACAAATACCCGTTTTGTCTGATGCATCACTTCGATGCATCATTATGTCCGAGTCACCGAGCATGGATACGTAATGGTGCGTAAGCCACGGGACTTGAAAGAAAAGTCACTAATGACCGTTTTGCACCTATTATTCATTTCGGGCATAATATGGCCGCACGAGTGAGAAAATAACCGATTTACCCCGAAGTTGTACCCCGAGGCTTAATCAGCCAATATGAGTCACGTATGACAGTTTTCCCCGTGTGGCACACAGGTGCCCCATTATGTCCGAGTCACCGAGCATGGTTATATAATGGTGTGGCAGGCCACGAAACTTGGAGCACAAGTCACTAATGACCGTTTTGCCCCTATGATTCATTTCGGGCATAATATGGATGCACGAGTGAGAAAATAAACACTTTACCCCTAATTTGGACCCTGGGGCCTAATAACCCCATAGGAGTCACAAATGACTGTTTTACAACTATACGGCACTTCAGTGCACCATTATGTCCGAGTCACCGAGCATAGCTAGGTAATGGTGCGGAAGCCATGAAACTCCGAGGACAAGGCACTAATGATAGTTTTGCATCCATGATTCACTGAGAAAATGACCACTTTACTCCGAAGTTGTACCCTCGGGCTTAATCAGCCCATATGAGTCACTGAGCGTGCATCGTAACACGAACAAATTAAACCTATCTATCAAAACTAATGCAGTTAGGGCAAGTAGGGTCGAACCCACAAGGAATTGAAT
>JAOXNR010000767.1:0-10719 GCA_028571225.1 Parsonsia alboflavescens
TATTCATACAAAGAGATAATATCACATTAATTCCTACTCATAAGAATAATATCTCTTAATAAATAATTAAGGACGTATGAAGACAATAAATAAATAAAACACTTTATTTATTAATAAGATAATTACATGCTCTAGGGCATACTAATATAAAAGCCGCACCATCACCTAGCCATGCTCGGTGACTCGGACATAATGGTGTACCGAAGTGCCGCACGGGGTAAAACGATCATTTGTCACTCATCTGGGCTTATTAAGCTTCGGGGCACAACTTAGGGGTTAAATGGTTATTTTCTCACTTGTGCTGCTGTATAATTAGCGAAATGAGTCATAGGGGCAAAATGGACATTAGTGACTTGAGCTCCAAGATTCGTGGCTTGCCGCACCGTTACCTAGCCTTGCTCGGTGACTCGAACATAATGGTGCACGGAAGTGCCGCATAGGGGTAAAAAGGACATTTTTGACTAGTATGGTCTTATTAAACCTTGGGGTAGAACATAGGATCAAAATGGTCATTTTCTCACTTGTGTCGCCACATAATGCCCGAAATGAATCATAGGGGAAAAATACTCATTAGTGACTTGTGCTACGAGTATGGTCTTTTGCAGCACCACTACGTAGGTAGGCTCGGTGATTCAGATATAATGGTGCCATGTGATGCCGCATACGGGCAAACGGTCATTTGTGACTGTTACCGGATTATTTAGCCCAGGTTAAGACTTATGGGAAAAATGTTCATTTTCTCACTCATGCGGCAATATAATTCCCGAAATGAATCATAGGGGTAAAACGGTGATTAGTGATTGTGCTCCAAGTTTCGTGGGTTGTCGCACCACTACCTATCCTTGCTCGATGACTCGGACATAATGGTGCACCTAAGTGCCGCATAGGGGAAAAACGATCATATGTGACTCGTATGGGCTCATGAAACTCAAGGTACAACATTGGGGCAAAATGGTCATTTTCTCACTCATGCTACCATATAATGTCCGAAATGAATCATAGGGACAAAAGGGTCATTGCTCACTTGTGCTCCAAGTATTGTGGCTTGCCACATCACTATTTAGCCAAGCTCAGTGACTCAGACATAATGGTGTAGCGAGGTGCCGCATAGGGGCAAGATAGTCATTTGGGACACATATGGGCTTGTTAAGCCCCGGGGTACAACTGACGAGTAAAATGGTCATTTTCTCACTTGTGTGGCCATATAATGTTTGGAATGAATCATAGTGGTAAAACGGTCATTAGTAACTTGTGCTCCAAGTTTCATGGCTTGTAGCATCATTACCTAAACAGGCTTGGTGACTCAAACAAAATGGTGCGGCGAGCTTCCACATATGGGCAAAACGGTCATTTGCGACTCGTATGGTCTTATTAAGCCATCGGGGTACAACTTTGGGGCAAAATGGTCATTTTCACACTCGTGTGGCTGTGTAATGGCAGAAATGAATCAAAGGACCAACACAATCATTATTGACTTGTGCACCAAGTTTTGTGGCTTGCCGCACCTTTACCTGTCCATGCACGGTGGCTCGGACATCATGGTGTACCGAAGTGCCGCACGGGGCAAAAAGGTGATTTGTGACTCGTCTAGGCTTATTAAGCTTCGGGATACAACTTAGGGGTTGAATGGTCATTTTCTCACTTGTGCGGCCATATAATGAGCGAAATGAGTCATAGGGGAAAAACGGAAGTGGTGACTTGTCCTCCAAGATTCATGTCTTGCCGCACCACTACCTAGCCAGGCTCGGCGATTCGGACATAACAGTGTAGCGTGGTAAAGCATACGGGCAAACGGTTATTTCTGACTGGTATGGGCTTATTTAGCCCCAGGGTAAGACTTAAGAAAAAAATGTTCATTTTCTCACTCGTGCGGCATATAATTCCTGACATGAATCATACTTGTAAAACGGTGATTAGTGATTTGTGCTCCAAGTCTCGTGGCTTACCGCACCGATTCCCAGCCATGCTCGATGACTCGGACATAAAGGTGCACCTAAGTGCTGCACAGGAGAAAAAGGGTCATTTGTGTCTCGTATGGGCTTTTTAATCCCCGGGGTACGACATAGGGGCAAAATGGTCATTTTCTCACTCATGCGACCATATAATGCCCGAAATGAATTATCAGGGTAAAATGGTCATTGGTCACTTGTGCTCCAAGTATGGGCATATTAAGCCCCGATGTACAACTAACGGGTAAAATGATCATTTTCTCACTTGTGTGGCCATATAATGCCCGGAATGAATCATAGCGGTAAAACAGTCATTAGTGACTTGTGCTCCATGTTTCGTGGCTTGCAGCACCATTACCTAAACATTCTTGGTGACTCGAACATATTGGTGCGGCGAGGTTCCATATCTGGGCAAAACTGTCATTTGCGACTCGTATGGTCTTATTAAGCCATTAGGGCACAACTTTGGGGCAAAATGGTCATTTTCACACTCGTGTGGCCGGGTAATGGCCGAAATGAATCAAAGGACCAATACAGTCATTATTGACTTGTGCACCTAGTTTTGTGGCTTGCCGCACCTTTCCCTGCCCAAGCTCGGTGGCTCGGACATCATGGTGTACCAAAGTGTTGCACGGGGATAAACGGTGATTTCTGACTCGTCTGGGCTTATTAAGCTTCGGGATACAACATAGGGGTTGAATGGTCATTTTCTCACTTGTGCGGCCATATAATGAACGAAATGAGTCATAGGGGCAAAATGGACGTAGCGACTTCTCCTCCAAGATTCATGTCTTGCCGCACCACTACCTAGCCAGGCTCGATGATTCAGACATAATAGTGCAGTGTGGTAAAGCATACGGGCAAATGGTTATTTCTGACTGGTATGGGCTTATTTAGCCCCAAGGTAAAACTTAAGAAAAAAATGTTCATTTTCTCACTCCTGCGGCAATATAGTTCCCGACATGAATCATATTGGTAAAACGGTGATTAGTGATTTGTGCTCCAAGTTTCGTGGCTTGTTGCACCAATTCCTAGCCATGCTTGATGACTCGGACATAAAGGTGCACCTAAGTGCTGCATAAGGGAAAAAGGGTCATTTGTGTCTCGTATGGGCTTTTTAATCCCCTAGGTACAACATAGGGGCAAAATGGTCATTTTCTCACTCATGCGACCATATAATGCCCGAAATGAATTATCGGGGCAAAATGGTGATTGGTCACTTGTGCTCCAAGTATTGTGGCTTTTCACACCACTATCTAGGTGAGCTTAGTGACTCGGACATAATGGTGAAGCGAGGTGCCGCATAGGGGCAACTCTATCATTTGTAACTCGCATGGGCTTATATATAGCCCCCGGGGTACAAATGACGGGAAAAAAGGTCAATTTCTCACTTGTGTGGCCATATAATGCCCAAAATGAATCATAGTGGCGAAACGGTCATCAGTGACTTGTACTCCAAGTTTCGTGCGTTGCAGCACTAGTAGCTAGACAGGCTTGGTGACTCAAACATAATGTTGTGGCGAGGTTCCACATAGGGGCAAGACAGGCATTTGTGACTCGTATGGGCTTATTAAGCCCCGATGTACAACTAACGGGTAAAATGGTCATTTTCTCACTTGTGTGGCCATATAATGCCCGAAATGAATCATAACAGCAAAACGGCCATTAGTAACTTGTGCTCCAAGTTTCATGTCTTGCAGCACCATTACCTGGATAGGCTTGGTGACTTAAACATAATCGTGTAGCGAGGTGCCACATTATGGCAAAGCGGTCATTTGTAACTTGTACGGTCTTATTAAGCCATTGGGGTACAACTTTGGGGGAAAATGGTCTTTTTCTCACTCGTGCGACCGTGTAATGCCCGAAATGAATCATTGGAGTAATACAGTCATTAGTGATTTGTGCTCCAAGTTTTGTGGCTTTCCACGCCATTTTCTACCTATGCTTGGTGGTTTTGAGATAATGGTGTACCAAAATGCTGCACGGGGTGAAAGGTCGGTTGTGGCTCGTCTGGGCTTTTTATGCTTTGGGGTACAACTTAGGGGTCAAATGGTCATTTTCTCATTTGTGCGGCCATAGAATGACCAAAATGAGTCATAGGGGCAAAACGGATCTTAGTGACTTGTGCTCCAAGATTCATGGCTTTAAGCACCATTCCCAAGCAGTGCTGGGTGACTAGGACATAATGGTTCATCGAAGTGCCGCATAGTGGTAAAACGATCATTTGTGACTCATATGGACTTTTTAAGACCTGTGGTACAACATAAGGGCAAAATGGTAATTTTCTCACTTGTGTGGCCATATAATGCCCAAAATGAATCATAGGGGCAAAACAGTCATTAGTGACTTGTGCTACAAGTACGGTGGCTTGCCGCACCACTACATAGCCAAGCTCGGTGATTTGGAGATAATGGTGCAGCGTGGTGCCGCATAGGCGCAAACTGTCATTTGTGACTAGTACGGTCATTTGTGTCTCGTACGTTCTTATTATGTCCCTGGGTACAACACAGAGGCAAAATGGTCATTTTATCACTTGTATGGCCATATAATGAGCGAAATGAATCAAAAGGGTAAAACGGTTTTTCGTGACTTGCCGCACCATTACCTAGCCATGCTCGGTGACAAGGACATAATGGTGCACCAAAGTGCTGCATAGGGGCAGAATGGTCATTTTTGACTCATATGGGCTCATTAAGCCCCGGGGTAAAACATAGCGGCAAAATGGTCATTTTCTCACTTGTGCGGCCATATAATGAGCGAAATGAATCATAGGAGCAAAATGGTCATTCGCGACCTGGGCTCCAAGTTTCATGGCTTGCCGCACTATTACCTAGCCAAACTCGATGACTTGGACATAATGGTGCATCGAAGTGCAGCGTAGGGGTAAAAAGTTCATTTGTGACACGTATGGCCTTATTAAGCCCGGGTGCAACATAGGGGTAAAATGGTTATTTTCTCACTCTTGCGGCCATATAATGCCCGAAGTGGATCATAGGGGCAAAACAGGCATCAGTCACTTGTGCTCCAAGTATCGTGGCTTGCAACACCACAACCTAGTACGGCTCGGTGACTCGGACATAATGGTGCCGCGAGGTGCCACATAGGGTCAATACAGTCATTTGTGACTCGTATGGGATTATAAAGCCACGGGGTACGACTTAAGGGAAAAATGGTCATTTTCACCCTCATACGGCCATATAATGCAAGAAATGAATCATAGGGGCAAAATGGTCATTTGTGACTCGTATGGACTTATTAAGCCCCGGGGTACAACTTACAGGTAAAATGGTCATTTTCTACCTTGTGCGGCCATATAATGAGTGAAATGAATCATAGGTACCAAACGGTCAGTAGTGACTTGTGCTCCAAGTTTTGTGACCTGTCGCACCATTACCTAGCCATGCTCGGTGACTCGGACATAATGGTGCACCAAAGTGTCGCATAGGGGCAAAATGCTCATTTGTGTCTCGTATGGGCTTATTAAGCACCGGGGTACAACATAGTGGCAAAATGGTTATTTTCTCAGCTGTGCGGCCGTATAATGAGCAAAATGAATCATAGGAGAAAAACGGTCATTATTGACTTGTGCTCTAAGTTTCGTGGCTTTCCGCACCATTACCTAGCCTCGCTCGGTGACTCGGACATAATGGTGCACCAAAGTGCCACATAGGGGCAATACAGTCACATAGGGGCAAAACGGTCATGAGTGACTTGTGCTCCATGCTTCGTGGCTTGCCACACCATTACCTAGCCTAGCTTGGTAACTCAAACATAATGGTGTAGTGAGGTGCCGCATAGGTTTAAAACGGTCATGTGCGACTCGTATGTTCTTATTAAGCCCCAGGGCACAACATAGCGACAAAATGGTCATTTTCTCACTTGTGTGGCCATCTAATGCCCGAAATGAATCATAGGGGCCAAACATTCTTTAGTGACTTATGCTCTAATTTTCATGCCTTGCTGCACCATTACCTAACCATGGTCGATGACTCGGACATAATGGTGCAGCGAGGTGCCGCATAGGGGGAAAAGGGTCAATTGTGACTCGTATGGGCTCATTAAGCCCCAGGGTACAACTTGGGGGCACAATGGTCATTTCTCACTCGTGCGGCCTTGTAATGGCCGTAATGAATCATAGGGGCAAAACAGTCATTAGTGACTTGTGCTCCATGTTTCATGGCTTGCTGCGCCATTAGCCATGCTCAATGAATCAGACATCTGGGCAAAACGGTCATTTGACATTCGTATGAGCTTATTAAGCCCCGAGGTACAACTATTGGATAAAATGGTCATTTTCTCACTCGTTTGGCCAGGCAAAGCTTGAAATGAATCATAGGAGCGAAACAAACATTAGTTACTTGTGCTCCAAGTTTCGTGGCCTGCTGCACCATTACATAGCCAGGCTCAGTGACTCAGACATAATGGTGCATCGAAGTGCCGCATAGGGAAAAGATGGTCATTTGTAACTCATATGGTCTTATTAAGCCCCGATGTACAACTTAGGGGTAAAATGGTCATTTTCTAACACTTGCAGCGCTATAATGCCCGAAATGAATCATAGGGGCAAAACGGTCATTAGTTACTTGCGCTCCAGGTTTCACGGCTTGCCACACCATTATCTAGCCTTGCTTAGTGACTTAGACATAATGGTGCACCGAAGTGCTGCATTGGGGCAAAACGGTCATTTGTGACTCGTATGGGCTTTTTAAGGCCTGGGTTACAACTCAGGGGTAAAATTGTCATTTTCTCACTCATGTGGCCATATTATGCCCGTAATTAATCACAAGGGAAAGACAGTCATTCGTGACTTGTGCTCCAATTTTCGAGGCTTGCTGCACCATTAACTAGTCATGCAAGATGACTTGGACATAATGGTGGACCAATGTGCCGCATAGGGGCAAAATGGTCATTTATGACTCGTATGGGCTTATTAAGGCCCGAGGTATAACTTATGGGTAAAATGGTCATTTTCTCACTCGTGCGGCGCTATAATGGCCTAAATGAATCATAGGGGCAAAACAGTCATTTGTGACTCGTATGGGCTTTTTAAGGCCTGGGTTACAACTCAGGGGTAAAATTGTCATTTTCTCACTCATGTGGCCATATTATGCCCGTAATTAATCACAAGGGAAAGACAGTCATTCGTGACTTGTGCTCCAATTTTCGAGGCTTGCTGCACCATTAACTAGTCATGCAAGATGACTTGGACATAATGGTGGACCAATGTGCCGCATAGGGGCAAAATGGTCATTTATGACTCGTATGGGCTTATTAAGGCCCGAGGTATAACTTATGGGTAAAATGGTCATTTTCTCACTCGTGCGGCGCTATAATGGCCTAAATGAATCATAGGGGCAAAACAGTCATTTGTGACTTGTTCTCCAAGTATCATCGCTTGCCGCACCACTACCTAGCCAGGCTCAGTGACAAGGACATAATGGTGTAGCGAGGTGCCACATAGGGGAAAAATGGTCATTTGTGACTCGTATGAGCTTATAAAGCGTTGGGGTACAACTTAAGTGGAAAATGGTCATTTTCACACTCGTGCGGCCATATAATGCCCGTAATCAATCATCGGGGCAAAATGGTCATTAGTGACTTGTGCTACTAGTTTCGTGGCTTGCCACACCATTAGCTAGGCATTCTCGGTGACTAGGACATAATGGTGCACCGAAGTGCCGTATAGGGGCAAAACGGTGATTTGTGGCTCGTATGGGCTTGTTAAGCCCCGGGTTACAACTTAGGGGTAAAATGGTCATTTTCTCACTCGTGCAACCATATTATGCCCAAAATGAATCATATAGGCAAAACAATCATTCATGACTTGTGCTCCAAGTTTCATGGCTTGCTACACCATTAACTAGTCATGCTCGTTTACTCAGACATAATGGTCCACCATTGTGCAGCATAGGGGCAAAAAGGTCATTTGTGACTCGTATGGCCTTATTCAGCCTCGGGGTACAACTCAGGGGAAATATGGTCATTTATTCACTCGTGCGACCATATTATGTCCGAAATAAATCATTGGGGCAAAACGGTGATTCGTGACTTGTGCTCCAAGTTTCGTGGCTTGCTGCACCATTAACAAGCAATGCTTGATGACTGACATAAAGCTGCACCAATGTGCTGCATAGGGGCAAAACGGTCATTTATGACTTGTATGAGCATATTAAGCCCCGAGACAAAAATGGTCATTTTTTCACTTGTGCAGCCACATAATGCCCTTAATGAATCATAGGGGCAAAACGATCACTAGTGACCTGTGCTCCATGTTTTGCGGCTTGTAGCTTCATTACGCAACCAGGCTCGGTGTCTCAGACATAATGGTGCAATGAGGTGCCACATAGGGGGAAAGGGGTAATTTGTGACTTGTATGGGCTTATTAAGCCCTAGGGTACAAGTTAGGGTCAAAATGGTCATTTTCTCACTCGTGTGGCCTTGTAATGGCCGTAATGAATCATAAGGGCAAAACAGTCATTAGTGACTTGTGCTCTAAGTTTCATGGCTTGTCACACCATTAACTAGCCATGCCCAATGAATCAAACATCTGGGGAAAATGTTCGTTTGAGACTTGTATGAGCTTATTAAGCCTCGGGGTACAGCTACTGGGTAAAATGGTCATTTTCTCACTCGTTCGACCATGTAAAGCCCACAATTAGTCATAAGAGCAAAATGGTCATTAAGGATTTCTACTCCAAGTTTCAAGGCCCGCTACACCATTACCTAGCCATGCTCAATGACTCGGACATAATGATGCACCGAAGTGCCGCATAGGGGACCGTCATTCGTGACTCGTATGGGCTTATTAAGCCCTGGGTACAACTTAGGGGTAAAATGTTCATTTTCTCACTTGTGCATTGCTATAATGCCAGAAATGAATCATAGGGACAAAACGGTGAACAGTGACTTGTGCTCCAAGTTTCGTGGCATGCCGCACCATCACCTATCCATTCTCGGTGACTCGGACATAATGGTCCACCGAAATTCCTCTTACGGGCAAAACAGTCATTTGTGACTCATATCGGCTTATAAAGCCCCGGGATACAACATTGAGGCAAAATGGTCATTTTCTCAAACGTGCGGCCATATAATGCCGGAAATGAATCATAGGGGCAAAACGGTCATTAGTGACTTGGGCTCCATGTTTTGTGGCTTGCGGCTATATTACCTTGGTAGGCTTGGTGACATAGGCATAATGGTGTAACGAGGTGCCACATAGGGGTGAAATGGTCATTTGTGACTCGTAAGGGCTCATTAAGCCCCGGCGTAAAACTTAGAGACAAAATGGTCATTTTCTCACTCATGAGGCCATGTAATGGCCGAAATGAATCATAGGAGCAAAATTGTCGTTAGTGACATGTACTCTAAGTTATGTAGCTTGCTGCACCATTGCCTAGCTATTCTGAATGGCTCGGACATCATAGTGCACCGAAGTACCGCATAGGGGCAAAACGGTCATTTGTGACTTCTATGGGCTTATTAAGCCCTGGGGTACAACTTAGAGGTAAAATGGACATTTTATCACTCGTGCGGCCATGCAATGGCTGAAATGCATCATAGGAGCAAAAAAGTCATAAGTGACTTGTGTTCCAAGTTTCATGGCTTGCCGCACCATTGCATAGACATGCGCAGTGACTCGGACATCTTGGTGCACTGACGTGCCACATAGGGGCAAAACGGTCATTTGTGACTCGCATGGGCTTATTAATCCCAGGGTACAACTTAGCGATAAAATTGCCATTTTCTCACTCGTGTGGCAACATAATGCCCGAAATGAATCTTATGGACAAAACAGTCATTAGTGATTTTGCTGCAAGTTTCGTGGCTTGCTGCACCATTACCTAGCCATTGTTGGTGACTTGGACAGAATGGTGCACCGAAGTGCTGCATAGGACCAAAATGGTCATTTGTCACTCGTATGGGTTTATTGAGCCCCGGGGTACAACTTAGAGGAAAAATGGTCTTTTTTTCACTCGTGTGGGGCTATAATGCCCGAAATGAATCATAGGGGACGTCATTAGTGACTTGTGCTCGAAGTTTCGTGGCTTGTTGCACCATTACCAAACCAAGCTCGGTGACATGGACATAATGGTGCAATGGTGTGCTGCATAGGGGCGATATCACTCGTATGGGATGATTATGCCCTAGGGTTCAAGTTAGGAGTAAAATGGTCATTTTCTCACTCGTGCTGCCATATAATACTTGAAATGAATCGTAGTTGCAAAACGGTCCTTAGTCACTTGAGCTCGAAGTTTCGTGGCTTCAGCACCATTACCAAACCAAGCTCGGTGAGTCGGACATAATGGTGCACCGAAATGTCGCATAGGAGCAAAACGGTCATTTGTGACTTCTACGGGCTTATTAAGCGTCGAGGTACAACTTAGGGGTAAAATGGTCATTATATCACTCGTGCGGCCATATAATGCCCGGAATGAATCATAGGGGCAAAACGGTCGTTAGTGACTTGAACTCCAAGTTTGGTGGCTTGCCGCTCCATTCGCTAGCCATGCTCAGTAACTCGGACATAATGGTGCCCCGGTGTGCCGCATAGGGGCAAAACGGTCTTTTTGTGACTCGTATGGGCTGATTATGCCCCGGGGAAAAACTTAGGGTTAAAATGGTCATTTCCTCACTCGTGTGGAAATACTCTGCCCGAAATAAATCATAGGGGCAATGAAAGGGAACCGTAACCCGAATCCATCAGGAAACGGATCCGGAGTCCCAGGATTTTAAAAAAAATTTCTCTCACATAAGGAGGTCGAGAACGATA
>JAOXNR010000768.1:0-10719 GCA_028571225.1 Parsonsia alboflavescens
TGAAGTCTTGGGCAAAATTTCAGATTATGAGTGACCTTGGGTTTGGATAGATGGATGTTGAAATTCCAGTCATAATTTAAGGAATCACATCAACAACTAAAAAAGCTGCAAGATTACTGACAAAGATAAAGAGACCATAATAATTGTACTAGTTTCCATTTCTAAAAGTGCAACAATAATGTAATATTAGAATCCGAATTTAAAATCCAAAGAAAGAATGAAATTAAGTCCTATTTGAAGTCCAGAAATTAGTATAAATAGGTAGTGGTTGTAAAAGAGAAGGCATTTGAGAACTCATCTTTGAATGCTCTCGCTCTATATTTGTACTATCCTATCTTGAAACTATTTCTATGTATAGATAAAAAGTTTCCTATTTTCTATAAACATGAGTATCATTTCATGTTCATGCAAACTTTCTGATTTCATATTAAAAACCTTATATACTTTCTACCGAAGTTTCCTTACGCCTGAAGACAGGAAACAAAATCAGGTTGTGCTGGATTTCTTTAAAGGAGCAACAGGGGAAGTTAAATTACTCTTGTAAGGTTGGTACTGAAACGCTCAGTAAAAGTCTAGTTGATTATCCGAAGAGATTTTGGACAAATTGGAAATAGAGGTACGGAAACATATTGGATTCTTTTTTTTTATTAAGGAAAAAATTATGAACATTTAATGATATATTGTATATTTATAGGGAATAAATTTTAACATATGATATCTCCAGAGTTAATATTTTTAAATTATATCTTTACTTATATATTTGTTAAACAAAATGATATGATTAGAAATATAATGATTTTGGCCCGGCAAGTCCCGGTATTCGAAAATGGTATCAGAGCCACGATAGTTATAGAAAATATTAAGATAATTATAATATGAACAAACGAATCCATTGATTTATTCTTTAGAGACATAATAAATTATGAAGATTTCATTAATGATAGTGGAGAATCAAAAGATTCTGATCTAGATAGATGTACCCATATTATTCTATAATGATCATATAATAGATGATAGTGATTGGGGATATAGATTTAATTAAGAAACATGGATTGTGAAACATGTGATTAAATCTTATATAAGATAAAAGAAATTGATAATACAGTATACAATTGTGAAATAGAAAGGAGATATTGGCATAATAAGATGGAATATTTACAAATAATTGGCGTAGGAAAGGATACTTTAAAATTAATTCAAAGATATAAAGGATACTTGGATAGATTTCAAAGAAAAACAAAGAAAAAGACACTCTAAAATTAACTAGGCATTATTGAGAAGCCCATTTAAATGACTAAATATAGAAAGCTTGACGATAACGAATGTTTATTAAAAACAGATAAAGATATTATAGAAATACAAAAAACAATAATCTATTTTGAAGAACAAATAGTAAGAGAGATACAAGAACTTAAGAAAATCATAGATGATAAAAAAAAATTATGGAATCAAAAAAGATAGTCAATGGATCCGAAGATCAGATAATTAAACATTTAGAACAAATGAAAATACCTGAAGGATATGGAGGAAACAAGTTAAAATGGTAAATTCAATTTTCGAAAATGAAGTATATGGTGTAGATAATAGGAATCTAACTCTACAAGATGATAACCCCTTTATAAATATAAAATCTGATCCGATAATAAAGTCAAAAACTACATGGAATCCAATGGCACAAGCATAGATCAACCTTCTATTAGATCTTCAAGATTTGATACACCAACAAGAACATATGTAGGAGTAAGTTCTAGCATTTGAATATGAGAAACATATACTCCATTAGGAAGCATGAAAAATGAACCGATTAATCCATTTGGAATTTACCTTGATTTAGATTGTGTCGGTAATGTAGAAGTAGCCATAGATAAATGGGAAACAACATTAAGAATAGTCGTGACCGATAATAAAATGGATTATGATGTTACTAAACATTTCATTGAGGGAAGTTTAGTTAATAGCACTTTAAGATTTTGGCAAAATATAGATGAAGAAACTAGAAAGAAGAATATATGGAGTAGATGATAATGTAGCTAATCTTATATCTAGAGTTGCAAAAGCTATAAGATTAGAATTTGCCAGAGAAGGAAACTTCTTAAAAGATCCTGGAACAATAAATAAATATATGATTGCACTTTTAATATTACAATTATGTGATATATGTGAAATAGATAGATATATTTGTGTCATTCAAGATTTTCATTACCATGTACATAATAGAGTACCCCGATACACGAAGTTATCTCCCAATATTTTTCACAAAGATACCAGACCCTTGGGGAAAGAATCTTATTGATACATATAATCCAGGAACAATAGATACTTTAGGAAAAAGGATAACATGTTTAAAAGATAAATTAAGTGAATGGTGTGGAGATGAAATATTAGTGAAAGTGACACGAGGATTAAAGAAAAGAATCTCTTTACGTTGTGATAATAAAAAAAATGCCTCTTATTATAGGATATAATAGGCCTTATTATTATAGTAAGATTAAAAGGATATATGAAAAGAGAAAACAACAAAAGAAAAGATATTTTAAGAAGAGAAAAGCAAGATAGTATAAGAAAAAAGGATATAAAGGAGCTAAGAAACCTACTTATGAAAGAAAGAGAAGGGAGAATAAAGCCCCTAAAGAATGGAAATGTTATTATTGTTATGAGATAGGGCATTATGCTAATAGATGTTTGAAGAAATTTGATAGGAATAAAAAGAAAATAGAAATTGATGAAGATATAAAAGAAATGATATCTCAAGAAGAATTTATACAAATAAATGATTTTAAAAATATAGAATCTGATTGTAATATTTTTATATACACAGACACTAAGTACGAATCAACCTCTGAAGATGAGTGAACAAAGCATAATTGGTACTAGTTCATCTGAAGATATCATAGATAATTCTACAGAATACACTGGAGAATATAAACAAGAAATATTAATAGATAAGAGAAAATTAAAACAAGTACAAGATGAAAGATTTTCTTTATCTAACTATTCTAGATTTAAAGTAAATATACTTGAAAAACTAGGTATTAAGCCAAGAAAGCATCATCTTTTTTATGGATGGAATGTTCAAGAAAGAGAATTAGAAGTTTCTTTTACCTCTAATAAGGTAATGATAGATTTACTATCTAGAAAAGATATATAAGATAAATTACAAAAGATAAAGCCCGAAATTAGAAATACATTAGGCTGGATACACATAGGAGCAATACAAATAATAATAAAATCTACTTTCAAAGAAGGTTTAGATACTCTGATAGACTTGGCCATAATGGATAATAGAATTCAAAACAGGGAAGAAGCCTTTTTATGAATTTTAAGAGGTAACTTACAATATAGAAATTTAAACTTCAATATTTACCCTATTATTTCTTATCATCTACAAGATAAAGATTTTGATAAAACACTAAGTTTGCTAAAATATTTTAAAAGAAAAGAACTTTTTAATAACAATAATAGACCATATTCTATTACTTATATGATATCTTATGCTATTACTCATCATTATGAGTGTTTTGTTATAAAAGATATGATAGATTTTAATAACTTATTTAATGAAGTAAGCCAGATACAATTGCCCAGCTTACCAAAGATAGAAGAAATTGAAAGTGCACCATTAAATTTAGATTTAAGGCAAAAACCTTTGATTAATTCTAATAAACTAATACCAAGATTATCCTTTAGTGGAATGGGACCCTCTAAGTAGACAATAGTTCTCAAGATATCAAGAATTTCCTGTAGAAGATAAAGATGATAATTAAAAAACTTATAAGATAAAAGGAGAATATTTTGATGGAAAAGAATTTTCACCTATAGATATATTAATAGATGCAGGGACAAATGGAAATTATATTAGTCACAAGTTGTGTACTAAACTACAAAAGTTTCAACTTCAAAATACACATCAATATACAAATTTTAGTGGAGAAATCCATGATATTAATGAGGCAGTAGAAACCATATTAAGATTTGGAAACAAAACCATTTCATTAAGATTACTAATAGAAAATGAAGGATTTAATTATACCTCAGAAATTATGTTAGGAATAACATTTTTAGATAAAATAAAACCTTATCAAATTTCTTCTCATGGAATAAAGATAACCCATAAAGGAAAATTAATTTATATATTTAGATGGCAAGTCCTTATAGTATTTACATACCAATATGCATAACCTATAAGATTATAAAGCAAAATATTTTGCTGCTTACATAGATTGTGGTGCAAGATCTTGTTTATGTAAACCAGATTGTTTTCCTAAGGAATACCATCAAAATTTAAGACAAATAAAAGGTCGTGATATTTCTAGTAATATTATAGAAATCGATAAAAGAATAGAAAAGCCTGTTATTCAAGTAGGATCATTTTTGATAAAATGTCCCTCTTTTTATTTCTATGACACCGAGATTGATGGATTACTTGGGAATAATTTTCTACAATTATTTCATAAAGTAACGTTTGATACTACCTTATTTCAAATAATATTTAAGACACAGTGTCGTCATCTGATAACTATTAAAAGACTAAAAACTGCTTATCTAAAACCCTTTCCCATTAGATTCCAACGTGCACAGCCAAGCATGGTGATATAGGATATGGAAAAACTAATTTTTCCTTAAGAAACACCTTTATTAAGAATATGAGATAGAAAGAATAAAAAATAGATTACAAAAATATTTTTTTCTAATAATCCTCTTAGTTTTGGGAGGAAAATAAGATAGAAGCTAAATTAGAGATGAAAGATAAAAAATAAAATAATTAGAGTGACTCCAATGAGATATAATCCAGAAGACTAAGAAGAATTCAAAACACAGGTGAAAGAATTACTTAACCTAAAAGTGATTAGACTCAGCAAGTTATCACATGGGTCACCTTCTTTTATGGTTATAAGTCATGCCGAATAATAAGAAATAAGGCAACAATGGTGATAAATTATAAAAAACTAAATGATAACATTGTATTTGATGGATATTTTCTATTGCATAAAGAAAGCTTGATAAATTGGACAAGAGATAAAAGGATATTTTCTAAATTTGATTGTAAAAGTGGATTTTGGCAAATAAAAATGCATCAAGATAGTATTCCTTATACTGCTTTCTCAACTCCACATTGGCAATACAAGTGGTTATGCCTTTTGGATTAAAAATGCACCACAGATATTTCAAAAAAAGATGAATAATATATTTAAAAATTATGATTTTATGTTTGTATATGTAGAAGATATTTTAGTACTTTCAGATCATCTAGATTCTCATTTAAAACATTTAGATATTTCTATAGAATTATGTCGTAAATATGGATTAGCTCTTTCTCAAAAGAAAGCAAAAATTTTACAAAATGAGATAGAATTTTTGGTAATGCAAGTAAATGGAAAAGATATAAAACTTCAAAGTCAAATTTTAGAAAAAATATCTACCTTTCCAGATAGGTTAAAAGATAAAAAACAAGTATAGAGTTTTCTTGGAGTATTAAATTACTCATTAGATTTTATTCAAAATAAAACCTCTCCAAGAATTACTTAAAAAGTAAAGTATTTGCGTTTAACATATACCGAGAAGAGAGGGTAAAAAAATATAAAAGAAAAATGTAAAGATCTACCAAAATTACAACAATCCAAAGATAGTTATGATTTGATATTAGAGACTGATGCTTCTGATTATGGATGGAGTGGAGTCTTAAAAGAGATAGAATATGGTTTTTCTAAAAATAACATAGGAGAGAATATATGTATAAATTGTTTTGAAACATTTATAGATACTCAATCTAAATATCATATAAAAGAAAAAGAACTCTTGGACATGGTTAAAAGTTGTCAAAAGCTTTATTATTTTCTACTTCCTAAGATATTTACATTAAGAACAGATAATAATAGGAAAAGGCATTTATACAAAATAATTTACCTTCTAAACCTGAGTATAAGACATATATTAGTTGGCAAATGTAATTGTCTGGATATTCTTCTGATATTGAAATTATAAGATTGACAAAAATATTTTAGCAGATTTTCTCACTAGAGATTTTTGAGTTTGGAAAAGATTATTTATATGATTGGAGAAATGGATAAGTAAGTTATATCAATTCCGCATAATGTTTATGAAATTATAGATATTGCTAATCTTTCGAGCAATTCTTGTGAAGTTAAAGATTTATTGCTAGCAGAATGTTCAATGATCACTTCAAAGATTCTAAATTATACTATAGCCACTAACAGTTTATTCAAAACGATTGAATTTGAGAAGATAGAAGATACTACATCAGAAGAAACAATGATCACAGAATCTTCAAACAAAGATATGTTGGAAAGCATCTCATTGAGGCCTTAGAAGGCAAAAATTTCTACTGATATACCTATTAGAAAAATTAATTTATTGCCCCCGCTAGCTAAAAATCAATACATGATAATGAGAGAATTATATTCTCTAACAAAAATTGATACCAAATATGTTGATTTTTCTGGGATGTGACCTAGAATTAATTATCTCGAAGGTTCTTCTCCAAAGGACATCAAATATTGGTACGATTTTGGATCTATAAACTCCATTTTTTTGACATCTTCGGATTTTCTAGAGACCAGTGCACTACCTATCTGAATTAAAGAAGGAGTCAAAGATTGCTACTTAAATAATCCTACGATATCTCCAAAGGATATTCTTATTCTTAAATTATTATCAGCTGGACTCGATTATTATGGAGATGAAAGATATAATTCATATCATTTGATACAACTTGGCAAAGCAGAATCCTTTGTAATCACAACATCACAACAAAAAAGGATTTCATCAAATTTGAAGAAAAAGATGTCAATTATAGAAGAGCTATTGGGATTAAGAATAGTTCTTCAAGGAAAGGAAAATTTCTTTAAGAAAGGATTTCACACTTATGGAGGTAAGAAGATGAACTCTTCTATCATGATTGCACCTGCTAGAGTGATACCACCTGCCGCAGAAAGATTTCTTAAAACAAAGATAAATCTATTGGACGAAGGAATCATTAAATAAAGTCCCCAAGCTCAAGACAAGTTATGCCAGCTAAGGCAACATGATAAGGGAACGTGTCCTACACGTTTTCTAGAAAAGGGAAAGAATATGGCTAAATCGAATTCCTACTTAGAAGGAGACGACTAAAAAAGCTACTAGATTCCTAACATAGATAAGGAGTCCATAACAAATGTACTAGTTTCCCTTTCTGAAAGTGCAACAATAATGTAATCTTTGAATCTGGATTTAAAATCGGAAGGAAGAATGAAATAAAGTGCGGATTTGAAGTCCAGAAATTAGTATAAATAGGTAGTGGTTGTAAAAGAGAAGTCATCTTTGAATGCTTTCTCTCTATCTTTGTACTATCCTTCCTTGTAACTACTTCTATATGTAAATAAAAAGTTTCTTATTCTCTATAAACATATGAGTATCATTTCACGTTCATGAAATCTTTCTCATTTCATATTAAAAACCCTATATACTTTCTACCTAAGTTTCCTTACGCTTGAAGGTAGAGGGAAGTTACCTTACTATCGTAAGGTTGGGGTTGAAACTTCTGGTAAAAGTCTTGTTGAATACCTCGAGAGATTTTGGTGAAATCGGAAATAAAGTTTTGGAAGCATGTTGGAAAAGCATGCTAAGCTAAGTCTCCACGGATTGCCATTTCTCAAAGTAGAACTAAAAAGTAGACTATGGCAAAAAGGATAAGGAAGGAAAACTTGGATATCAAATTTGGAGCAAAACGGATGCAAATCAGGTGTAATTTCAATGCCGGTCATTTGATCAAACCTGTTTGACCATGAACTTTTATATTTTTAATTTTAGTTTCTTATTAGTTTTAGTCCTTATTTGATGAGGAGACTTTTCCAATGTGTTTGTCTCCAATTAATATTTTATTTTTATTCAGATTTAATAGTCTACTCCTATTAGGATTCTTAGAATACTTTCCTAATTCTACTTAGAAAAGGATTAAGCATATTTTGTTATTATAAACAGGGCTATTGTAAGACTAAATTAATAAGTTAAGATCAGTTTGTTCAATATAATTTGAAATTTGAGAGTTTTCTTTATCTTCTTTAGTTCTCTATTGAACTCTTGACTCATCAAACAATTTAGCTTGGATTGTTTGTGGCATCACCCTATTGCAGATATTAGTTCACACTTGAGAAACAATATCGGATCAATATACGTTCAAGCATCAAAACATATTAAAAGTTTGGTGCAAAATTTCATACTCGTGTTGGGTTTAACTAATCAAGATATAGGTTCACATCACCTCTGGACTCTCCTTCTTTAGGTTCCACTTAGAAGAGGAGGAGTGTTGTCGGCGCTGTTATCGACAAAGGTAAGGATTTAGGGACCTCCAAAAAGGAGGTGGAGCTCAATGGTTGCACCATCGAGGAGGTCAATGAGGTTATAAAAAGACTTGGTAAGTCAGCTTTGACCTCCCAGCCTCAAGAGGGCGTCACAAGGTGGACTCCCAAGCTTCCCATGGAGTCTTCTAACTCTCTGTTCTAGTGGCCACATGCCCAATCATTTTTAATAGAGTGTGTGCCTCCTCTTGATAGAGAGATTTGCTAGAAGCTCATTGATGATGGGTTGGACAAATACGCTGCTTCTCTCCATACTGCCATAAGTTGACCTTTTTCCCTATATATTTCCTTATAATTCTTCAATGACCTCCTCCAAGTCTTGACGTATCATTCTCCATTTGATTCTTTTCGCAGAACCACGTCTTCCTTGGGGAGAGGCTGAGGAGAAAAGAGGAAAAAGAGAAGAAAGACAAAGATTTTGTTATCTTGTTGGAGAACCATTAGAATGACAAGGCTCGTCTGGAGGAGGAAAATAAAAAACTCGCTACTGATGATAAACAGACTAATGCCTCTCTGATTGTTGTCCACAATCATCTGGCAGAGGCCAAAAAAAATATTGATGAGTGCAAAGTGGAGAACCAGTTGTTAATGACTCAGTGAATAAAAATAAGCAGTTGGTCAATTTGGGAAAACAGTATCAAACTCGTATTAATGAGATGCAAGCCCAGGTTGAAGCTAACGCTCGAGAGCTCGACAACTTCAAAGCTCTCTGTGATGAAGATGGCAACCTCTCAATGGCTAAGCTCAAAAAGATCCCTACCTTCCAAGCTTATGTGGAGTCCCTCCTACAACCTCAGATGCTCGCATCATATGTTGATGGGATCCACCGACTTCAGGAGCTCAACCCTGGCCTTATAACTGATCCAGAAATACACAAGGGGTTGTATCATCCTGATCGGGCTACAAATCTTCCTTGGCGACAAGAGTTGGAAAATCTGAGGTGTCAAGAGAAGGTCGAAGCTACAGAGCTTCAAGCAGAGGTCGCTAGACAGTAAGTTGATGTCGGTCTCCTTGAGGAGAGGGAAGTTCATGATGTTCCTCCTATCGGGATTTATGCCCAAAAAGACTATCATTTTCTGAGATAATGTGTGAAAGACTATTGTCTTTATAAATAAATTTATACATATTAGAAAAACATGGAATAAGGTCCAAATTGATTTAAATAGGTGATCTGTGTGTTGGGACGTTCAGCATAGTAAGGTATGGATCATCAAAAGTTTAAATCATAAGGAATTAGTTCTTGGTCGATAAATGGAATTGGGCCTTCCATTGAACAAAGGTCATAACACATTAGTCTCCTTTAAGTAGGGTGACTTACCTTTAGTCATTGGGTGGTGCTCCCGGACTATATGTGTTAGCATATTTTGTTTATGTAGAGTAGGACCATTCAGTGATTGTTATCTAAAGGTACTATTAAAGAAGAGAGAACTAATATGACTATTGCTACCGCTTAGAAACGTCCCCATGACATGAGTATGGGTTGGTGGTCTAGCGAAGATAGTTCCCTATGCTTTGATATGCTATAGGTGAGATCTCATTATGGAGATCATAGCCTTGTATGTTAGGTACCTGGAGTTAGTTAAGACAGGCTCATATAATCGGGTTTCTATGCCATTTCATTTATGAGATGGATAAATCGCGCCCTTGTGTGTTGTTCTCAATTGGATCACTAAACCCGATGCCTCGCTAGTACAATTGTTATTGTACTGGATATTCTTTTAGTAAGTATTCATTGTGATTCAATGGAAATAGAACTAGATACCTAAGGATGGTAGATGCTATTGAGTAAGGTGATGGCGCAAGACCTCTGCTCAATAGTGAGTGTTACATAGAAGGGCAAATGTGTCATTACACCTGTAGGTCAAAAACTAAGGGTTGAGATTTATCTCAACAAGCTTTATGTTTCTACAGCAATGTATATGCAGTACATCATCTTCTTATGGTGATAATAGAAGGTGTTTAGAATGACTAAATTAATTACTACTATGTAGTAAGGGTATTTTGTTCATTTTATAGAGGCATAAACATTGTGACTTAAGATCCCTAATCTAACACTATTGCTCATGAATGGTTTTATGTCATTCTTAAATAGGAGATTGGAGTAGGAATTAATTTTATTCGGAATAACATTAATAATTAATTAAGGATTTAATTAATCCTTGAAATTAATAATTTGGGCTTGAATAAAATTAATTAGTTATTTTATTCAGTCTTATAAATAATTTGGACTTAAGTCTATAAGATTGATTATTGTTGGGCTTGAATAGAATAATGGAGTGGCTTGATACTTTATTTAGTCTTATAATTAATTTGGACTTAGGTCCATAAGATTAATTATTGTTGGGATTGAATAAAATAATGAAGT